>CAUYUJ010022365.1:69646-124675 GCA_963575745.1 Prorocentrum cordatum
CAGAGCTGAAGCTCCTGCTTAGGCTCAGAGCTGAAGCTCTTGCTGACGGATCGGCGCATTTTGCTCGCCCACTCTCCCTGCGTTCTGCGCCCCTCGGTCTTCGCAGCTTTCCAGCCCGCCTCTCCTCGCGGCCCCCTTCCGGAAGGGGGGCCTTTGCAGGCGCTCGCCCGGACGGCCATAGAGGGAACGGGCGAGCTTATCCTCCCAGGCCTACGAGCCGCGCTCTGCGAGCGGTATGTAGGTCAACCTCTCCCCTCACTCGCGGACCTCGGCGCCTCCGTTGCGGGAGCGCCGCGGTCCGCTCGGGCCGACCCTTGGCGGCGGTGGGCAGCGCTTTCCCGCCGGCTGGGGCGCGGCCTGCCCCACCCATTGCCGTCGTTTGAGCGGCGCCGCTCGAAAAACGCGCGTTCGGCGGGCCCACCCTCTCTGCCCCCTTCGAGCGCCGCCCGCGGCTTCCGCGAGAAGACCGCTCGCCAGCGCCGTGGCGAGGGAGTGACATTGATGTGTGTGCTGCTGGTGATGATGACGATGGTGATAAGGATTCTGACAGTGATCGTGACGCTGATGATTACGATGCTGGTGGGGGTGCTGCAGCTGATTGCCATGCGCATAGTGTTGACGGTGATTGTGGTGACAGAGAGGATCAAGATGGTGGTGATCGCGGCGATAAGGACGATGCAGGCGATGACGATGGCGATGCTAACAACGGGTGGTGGTGATGGTGATACTGATGATGGTGATGATGATGTGGATGATCGTTATGATTACCATGCCTGTGCCAGTGGTGATCCCGGCGTCAATGATGACGATGTTGTTGACGGCGAATATGCGGTCGATGATGGTGGTGGTGGTGCGGATGCTTGTGACGATGATTGCGGTACGACTGACAACGCGCCCACCAACATTGCGGCTCGTAGGGATATTGATGGTCATGAGTACGTTGATTATGCTGTCGGTGATGTCGGTGATTCTCATGATGATACTGCTGGTGGTTGAGGCCGAGCCCGAACATAACGCCTCGCGCATCGAATGAACAGGAACCGCGAAGAGGCGGCCCGACGACCTTTCCGCGCCCCAAAGGGAGGTTGTGCCAGAACGATCATTCATGTTTCTCCTAAAGTATCACATTGTAGGATCTAAACTGGGAGGCGGATGCTATGATTTCCCTCGAGGCATACGCCGCCCTGTGGATGTGCAAGGCCAAGGGTGATTGTGGTGGTGGTGATGGTGGTGGAGGAGATGGGTGAGGGGGAGGAGGAGGATGACGATGAAACATAACGGGTGATAGTCAGGAGGATGCATGCGTTGTGGACGCGAAGGGGACGAGGAGGGGGGTAGTGAGGGGGCGGAGGAGGAAACAGAGGGTTTCGGTAGCAGGAGGGCGGGAGGAACACCAATGGGTAGCTGGAGCTGGTAGGGGAGGGGGGGGGGGGCACGAGGAAGATGATGATGAGGAGGAGGAGGAGGAGGAGGAGGGGAGCGAGGAAGAGAAAGAGGGAGGACAGGAGGAAGAGGCAACATGGGAGGAGAAAGAGGCGGACCATGGAGGAAGAGGGAAACAGGAGGAGGAGGAGGCAAAAGGAGAGGAGGAGGAGGAGGAAGGAGGAGGAGAAAAGGAGGAGGATGGAGGAACAGGACACAGGAACAGGAAGGAGGAGGAGGAAGAGGAGGAGGAGGGAGGAGGAGGAGGAGAAGGGGAGGAAGAGGAGGAGGACGGAGGAGGAGGAGAGGAGGAGGAGGAGGAGTGAGGAGGAGGAGGAGGAGGAGGAGGAGGATGAGGAGGAGGAGGAGGAGGGGGTGGGGAGGAGGACTTGGAAGAGGAAGCGGAAGACGAATATGACCAAGAATAATGTTGTCAATCGCAAACAAGTGATGGTTTTTGAACAAGCATGCTACGAGTTGCACTTGTATGAATATCATTGTAACAATTTGTAACCCACACATTGTCATCACTATCAAGAAACATACTAACGGGTGGAGCAATACTAATAACCCTACTGATACCAATGAATGAGGACCGTGCCAATCAGAGAACTAAGCAATAATAAGGTTAATAAGGCGAATGCGACATATAATACGAATGACATGATTAATCAGCATAATAAGAATACGTACGCAATACGAACCATACAATCATATTCAGAAGACGCATACCACTACTAATACGAATCATAGTTCAAACACTAAGAACACCGATAATACTATTGCAAATGCGAATCGTACTATTAATATTATCATACGCATCGAAATTACCCGAACAATGATACTAACAGTAATAGTACTAAAAGCACAAGAGTATGATTAATCCTAGTAGCAGGAAGCATACGGATGATGTTCCTATTGATACCACAAACAATATGTTTTTTACGGGTGATACTACGAATACTGATAAGAAGCAGAGGAGCAGGATAAAGAGGAGGAAGAGGAGGAGGAGGAGGAGGAGGAGGAGGAGGAGGAGAGAGAGAGGAGGAGGAGGAGGAGGGTAACGGCGGAGTAACAGGTAGGCGGAGGAGGAGGAGGAGGAGGAGGAGGAGGAGGAGGAGGAGAGGAGGAGGAGGAGGAGGAGGGGAGAGGAGGGGGAGGGGGAGGAGGTGGAGGAGGAGGAGGAGGGAGGAGGAGGAGGAGGAGGAGGAGGAGAGAGGAGGAGGAGGATGAGGAGGCCTCCCCTCCCCGCCGTGCAGGACAGAGTCCCGAGGAGGACCCGCCCGGAACCCGCCAAGGGCGCCGTGGCAGCGCCTCCGGAGGGGCTCGGGTGCGCAGGCGGCGAGAGCGCAGGCGCCGCCCTGCTCCGCCTTCCCGCCGGGCCCCCGTCCACCCGTTGCCTCTGCTCGGGGGTGGCTTCGGGTGGGGGTTGGGGGGGGGGGGGGCGAGAGGGAGCAGGAGGCCGCAGCGGGGGCAGCGGGGGCAGAGGGAGGGCAGACGAAACGGGTGGGGGGGACAAGGAGGGACTGGGGGGGCCCAGTCGTCCCACGCCCTGGACAGGAGCCGAGGCGGAAGTGTTCTCGCCGCCCTGGGCACCCGGGGCTTTTTGGGCCTCGGGCCGCGGTGCCGTCAGGAAACGACGCGGGACGGGGTGCTGACTTCCAGGGGCCTCGCATGGAGAAATCCAGACGTCGGATCTCTAGGGTAAAGGCGGGCATATCCCTCTACAGGATGAATGTTCGAGAGTCTTACATGAATAGCCTGGGGACGATCTCTAGTGCTTTTTGGATTCCTGTTTCCCAGCGATCCCGTGGTGTTGGGTTCTCGTTTGAAGAGACAGCGCCACGCGTCACTCCTCCCGCTGCCCCCTCCCTCCTCCTCCTCCTCCTCCTCTCATCACCATCATCATCACCATCATCATCATCATCATCATCATCATCATCATCATCATCATCATCATCATCATCATCATCATCGTCATCGTCATCGTCATCATCATCATCATCATCATCACATCATCATCATCATCATCATCATCATCATCATCATCATCATCATCATCATCATCATCATCATCATCATCGTCATCATCATCATCATCAGCAGCAGCAGCAGCATCATCATCATCATCGTGTTCCAGCACACCCCTCACACGCTTCGTGGCCCCATAGGGAGCTCCACCCAAGATCACAGTTGCGCAGTCCGCATGGCGGCGCCGCCGCCGCATTTTGGCACACCCCTCACACGTTGCGTGGCCCCATAGGGTGCTCCACGAAACGCCGTCAATCTGCTTTCAGCGCCTTCCTGCTTCATGCTTCTGCCTACTTTTTCCGACCGATTGGTAAAGGTTCACTCTTGCATTTGGCCGAGCTGTTGGGGGCGGGGGGGCATCGGCCGAAGGTCGCCCACGCTTGCGCGAATGCCTAGGAGCCGCCCAGGAGCTGACTGCGCAGCCAGTATGCCACCGGCGACCTGTCGGCGGTGTATCCCGCTCCCGCCACTCATTTCTTCGGCACGCCCCTCCTCACACGTATGGCGGCTCCACGGCGGGCTCCACCGAAGGCCCCCAAGGCGGTGTTCGCATGCGTCCCGCCGCCCACCTCGGCACACCCATCACGCGCTTCGTGGCCCCATAGGGGGCCCTACCAAAGGCCCCAGTGCCGGTGTTCGCATGCGTCCCCGCCCCGCATTTCGGCGCACCCCGCACCCTGTGGTGGTGGTGGTGGGAGACTTCAGAGACTCCCCGCGACCCCGTTTCGATCCAGCGAGGGGGTCATCAATATTGTGCCACGCACGAGGGGAGGAAGGCGTGGCCAGCATTCCGCACCGTTCGGGGGAGGGCGAGCTAACTCTCGCCCGCCGATGTACTTCATGCATCTGGCACTCCGCTGAACGCTGGCGACCACTTGTGGTTCGTTGCCTGACGACTGTCAGGACCGACGCTCGCTCCGGAGAGAGATGCCTGCAAGGTCCTCCCTCTTTACCGGTCCCCCCTTAAGTGCGACGCTTAGATTTTTGACGATGCATGGACCCCCGAACCCGTCGACCCCTTCCCCAGGGGTAGTTTTCCATCCTGTGGTGTTGGGTCCTCGTTTCGAATTCCAGAGCGGCGCTCCACCTCACATTGCTCCTCCAGCTCCTCCTTCCTCCCACCCCTGATTCTGCCCTCCGCACGTCCATGTCGGCACACGCTGTACGCGCTTCGTGGCTAAAGAGGGGGATCCACCGAAGGTCCCACCGACACAGTGACAGCCGCATGTGGCCGCCCCACCCATGTCGGCAGACCCCGCACACGTTTCGTGGCCCCGCATGAGCGCCACCGAAAGTCCCATGGGGCACAGCCCATCCTCTGGCCGACCCACCAACTTCGGCGCACCACCTCCCACTTCTCATGACCTCACAGGGAGCTCCAGCGAAGTGTCGCTGGCACAGCCCGCGCGTGGCCGCCCCGCCCACTTCGGCAGACACCCCACACGTTTCTCGTGACCCCATGGGGAGCTCCACCGAAGGTCCCGGTGGCACAGCCCAGATGTGGCCGCCCCACCAGTTTCGGCACACTCCATGTCGCTGCCCGAGAGGGAGCTTCACCGCAGGTCCCACTGGCACAGTCCGCCTGTGGCGGACCCGCCCCACGTTGGCATGCCCCGCGGTTTCGTGGCCCCGCAGGGAGCTCCACCGAAGGCCCCACTGACACAGTCCGCATGTGGCCGCCGCATCCATGTCGGTACACCCCTCACACGACGCGTGGTCTCACAGGGAGTTTCACCGAACGTCGCGCTGGCACGGTCCGGGTGTGGTTCCCCTGCCTATGTCGGCACAACTTTCATTCGTTTCGTGGCCCCATGGGGAGCTCCACCGAGGGTTCCAGCGGTACAGTCCGCAGGCGATTCCTACTCAGTTTGGCACACCCCTCACATGTTTCGTTGCCCAATGGGGAGCTCCCTCGAAGACGATAATCACATCTGTGGTGCACACAGATGCCTATGGTTGGGCCCCAAGACCCGACACCGGCCTCCAAAGGCGAGTGAAGACGGCAAGCCGGGCCGCCGGACGTATCGGTCTGTCGTTCCCTCCCTCCCTCCGTCCTTCCCGATGCACGCGCTGCCGCTGTAGGAGCCCGCTGCTGAGTATACAGTCCTTCGGATGCAACTCCTGGGAGGTCAAATTCTGATTTTGCCCTGGTCCAAAATCCGGCTCAATCCCGTTGAATCCCGCTTAATCCGGCTTGATCCCGCTGAATTCCGAGTGATTCGGCTCAATCCGAGGCCCACTCCGGCGTAACAGCCCCCCAATGGGGCCTAATCTTCTTTATCTTGTTGGAGGACGATCAATGGAGAGGAAGCATGTTGCCAAATAATTTCCAGATGTCTCAAACATGTGTTAAACATGTTTTAAACATGTAAGCAACATGTTTTATAAACACGTTCAGAACATTTTCTGACATAATATGAAACACATGTTGAATTCGATAATGGGACTGTTAGGGTGCCCACTGTCGTGGCATCCACAACTTTAGTCCTTCCTAGGCGGCCACATGCGAACCCTACCCCTCCCCCCCACGACTTCTACGGGGGAGGGTGGGGTTCACTTCGCTCGGGATCTCCCGAGCGAAGTGAACCCCACTCTACCCCTCACAAATCGTGGGGGGGAGGGGTAGGGTTCGCGTGTGGCCCCCTGCTTGCGACGAGAGCCTCCCCGCAGCTGCCTCCCAGCAGCCCCGGGGCGCGGAAGCAGGGCCCGCTCCGGGGGGGCCCCGCGGGGCTCCGCCCATGGGGCCGCTCTTCGGGCCGCCGGGGGCGGGGAGCCTCCTCGGGGCCGAGGCCCTCGCGCGGCCGGGAGGGCACCCCCTCGGAGGTTGATAGGTGCCCTGACACGTCGATTCCTAAACAGCCCTGCCCTGTTCGATTCCTAAACAGCCCTGCCCTGTTCGATTCCTTCCTTGGGTGCGTTTACTAAACGGCTTCGCTTATCGGGGTGGTGATCCCGGGGGTGGATTTTTCGCCCTCTACTTCCTGGGGGGGCCGGGGTCGGGGAGCCTCCTCGTGGCCGAGGCCCTCGCCGCGGCCGGGAAGGCCCCCCTCGGAGGTTGATAGAGGGAACCGAACGATGACATAAACATAAAACACACTCGGAGGTCCGCGCGGCTTTCTTGGATCCGCGCTGGACCCCCCTCCCTGGCGCGCGGAGCGCGCCAGGGGCGGCGCCAGAGGCGCCGCCAGGGGTCCCCAGCGCCGATCCGAGAAATCCGCGCGGACCCCCGAGTTTTTAGGTTTATGTCATTGTTCGTGCCCCTATGATAGACCTCCTACCCTGACGCGACGATTAAGGAATTGGCCGTTCTCGGTTCGCGAGGGGGCGTCGCGGCCGTCGTTTCTGCGGGTCCGGGTCCGTCGGTTGCGGTCCCAGGCCGTGCTCACCAAGGGGAGGTTTACTAAAGGGAGGTCTGTCCACCGCCGATGTCCCCTCCGTTCCTTCGTGAGCCTTCACGGCGCGCGGGGGGCGCGGTCATCTGCGTGCCCGCGAGCCCATTCTCCCCCTCCGCCAGGGAGAGAGAGAGAGAGAGAGAGAGAGAGAGAAAGAAAGAGAGAGAGAGAGAGAGTGGGGGAGAGAGGGAGAGAGGGGGAGAGGGAGAGGGAGAGAGAGGGAGAGAGAGAGGGAGGGAGAGAGAGGGGGACAGAGGGAGAGAGAGGGATGACAAAAGCATGTGCCAGCCTTGCAGCCCCTCCGCCCTGACGCGCGAGGCGCGGTTTTTTTTGGTGCGCCACCAGGGGCCGCGAGGAGTGAGGGCCTCGCGCGCTGGTCGCGTCGACGCGGCGGCGGCCTCGCCGCGGGCGTCCGAGGCCGAGCGCCGCGGGTGGCCTCCAGAACAGGTCCATACTTACGGAGCGAGCGGGCGATCGGAAAGCCGCCGATCGGGGGAAGGCCTGGAGACGCACGCGCCGTCGGAAACCAGCGGGCTCGTCACGGCGCGACCTTTGCCTCTGTCTGCGCCTCCTGGAATCGGGAGGGGAACAAAACACACACAGACACGATGAATCGTCGACTCCCCAGAAAATATGCGAGCATGTGGGACGTGGGGGGGAAGACAGAAACCCAGGACACATGGGAAACTATGGGGAATCGTTTTGTTTGTGTGTATCTACTTGTGTGTCCTGGGGCCCCTTCACAGACGGGCTTCCCGCGCAGCTGGGGGGTCGGAGGGTCGCGCGCGCACCGCCGAGGTGCACCGGCGCTGCGCGGCTCGCCGTGGAGCCCGATCTGCTCCGCGTCGGCGTCGCCAACGCAGCGCCCACGTCGCCGATGCCTCGGCGATGCATTGGCGGTGCGGCGCGATGCTTCGGCCCCTATCTCGGGGGCGGAAAAGAGGGGGGTGATGACTAGCGGGGGGGGGATTTCGTGGCGCGGGCCATGATCTTTCCCCAGATCTCGTGGCGCCTCTTCTTGTTTCCTTACGCCCCTGGCCCCCCCGCTGGGCCGCGCACATGCCGCCGGTCACGATTTGCACCCCCCCCTCTTGGACACCCCCCTCGTGGCCGCTCCCGACTATCTGCTCGGACCCCATCTAGGATCGGGGGAGCGTAAGACCCGGGTTTGCCAGGACTCGGGTTCGCCATCGTTTTTTGACGACCGCGACTCGGATTTTGACGAGGAGTTTTGTGGGATGTCTGCAGCGGGAGGCCTCGTCAAAATGCAGGCTCGGCCTCGTCATTTTTTTGACGACCTCGTCGGGGATTTCCGAGTCCCCCGTACCCGGGTCTTACGTCTCCCCGATAGGAGGCCTCTAGTCACGGCGCCATCCTGCCTCCGCGCACGGGGGTTGCATTCTGTCCTCCCCCGCGGCGCCCTCGCCTCGGGCCCGCCTCCCGAGGCGGCCTGGCGTGGGATCCGCTTGGGCTCGGCGGCGCTCTGGCTGGCGCTGCTGGAGGCGGCTGCTGCTCGAGGAGGAGGAGGAGGAGGAGGAGGAGGAGGAGGAGGAGGAGGAGGAGGAGGAGGAGGAGGAGGAGGAGAGAGGAGGAGGAGGAGGAGGAGGGAGGAGGAGGAGGAGGAGGAGGAGGAGGAGGAGAGAGGAGGAGGAGGAGGAGGAGAGGAGAGGAGGAGGAGGAGGAGGAGGAGGAGGAGGAGGAGAGGAGGAGGGGAGGAGGAGGAGGAGGAGGTAGGAGGAGGAGGAGGCGGAGGAGGAGGAGGAGGAGGAGGAGGAGGAGGAGAGAGGAGGAGGAGGACAGGACTATGTCAGGAAGCAGCCCCTGCAGCATCGCTAGTGTTCCGGCGTCAGCAGGGTGCTGGGCGTCACGGCGTCACGGCCGCCGTGGTTGGCAGCCCCAGTTCGAGGCCCTCGTCCTCCGTCGGGCTGTCCATCAACGGGTCTGGCCGTCTCACAGCCTGCTCTCGCTCCCACTGGGCGGCGGCATCTGGGCTAGCAAAGCAGTGCAGCTCGGCCACCTTCTGCACGTTCAGGGGAGACATCACGAGGCCGTACTTCGCGCCAGCCCGGGCCTGGGTCTCCTGGCCACCGACCTCGTCGCTTCACGTTTTCGGCGTCCACATCGCGATGCAGGCGTCATCGGGGCCCCTCACAGCCGACAGTGCCTGCCCGCTCCCGCGGGTGCTTCAGCCGTCCCAGGCGGGCACGGTGACTCTTCTTGCCAGGGTCTTGGGTATCCGCCGCCCCCTGCTTGCAGGGGTGCACGGCGTGCTGGATGAGCTGTTAGGTTTTGGTTTTGGTTCTTTTTCCAAAAGAACTCCCCAGTGGGCTCCGGCAGAACCCGCCACCGTGCGCAAAAACGGCCGTTTCGCTCGGGACATCCTCAAAAAATCGCGAAGATGGCCCAAGATGGCCTCCAAGTCCGCCCGAGATGGTCCAAGACGGCCTCCAAAACGGCCCAAGAGAGTCCAAGACGGCCCAAGACGGCCCAAGAGGCCCCCCAGAGGCCTCCCAGACGGCCCAAGAGGCCTCCAAGAGGTCCTCCAGGAGAGTCCGAAGAGGGCAAAATCATTGATTTTCCCTTGGTTTTTGAAGGATTTTGGCATTTGCGCCTTTTCGGCTCTCCGACGGCTCAAGACGGCCCAAGAAGCCCCCAAGATCGCCCAAGAGGCCCCCAAGAGAGCCCCCTGATGGCCCAAGTGGCCTCCAAGATGGCCCCTAGAGGGCCCCAAGACGGCCCAAGAGGCCTCCAACACGCCCAAGATGGCCTCCAAGACGCCCAAGATGGCCTCCAAGACGGCCCTGGAGCGCCCCAAGAGGGTCCCCCGTTGGCCCAGAAAGGCCCCCAAAACGGCTCCCGACGGCGTCAGACGTGCCAGGAACCCACCAAGATGGCCGAAGTTGGCTCGAAGCTGGCCCAAAAGGGCCCAAGAGGCCCCCAAGAGGGCCTCCAGGAAGGCCAAAAGATGCCAAAATCACTGATTTTCCCAAGGTTTTTGATGGATTTGGGCATTTCCCTTCTTTCGGCCTTCCGACGGCCCGAGACGGCCCAAGAGCCCCCAAAGATCGCCGAAAGATCGCCCAAGAGGCCTCCAAGACGACGACGATGACCATCAAGACGCCCACGTGTTCCCCGAAGGCTTTCCAAACCGATTCGGGGAACACATGGTCCGATGGCTTGGCAGGTCTGGCCTCAACGTTCGGCCACATAGGCGCTTCCACAAAGGCAGGGGGCGGCGGTGATTCGCCGTAGGCGTCTTCGATCCAGGCAGGGTGCATTCAGCCCCTCGCCTGGCCGTGGCCGCACGTGGTGCTGCGCGCTCGCCCCGCAGCGTTGGCAGACGATCAGATCCTGTACCGCCTGGCCCTGCTTGTCCACGACCGACGCCTGCACGATGGCATGCCCACGCACGCGCCGCGGCAGGCCGCGCGTGCCCGTGAGGCTGTCGCTGGGCTCGCTGCATCGCTCGACCCTGATGGGCCTGGAGCCCGCTTGCCGCGCCCCTTCAGCGTCGGCAGCCTCCGCGTCCTCCAACTGCTTGCCATCGATGTCGAAGGTAACGTCCGCTGTGCGGGCCACGCCGTCGCTGTCCACGAGGCCGTGGCTGCCGCGATGTTGTCCCAGCGTGCCGATCCAGCGTCCCAGCTGCAGCCCCCGCCGTGGGCAGGCTTGGGCAAATAAGACGCGTTTCTCGGGGATGCCCCAGAGCGCAGCACCTTTCTTAGCCCAGACATCGGGAGATCGTGGCCGCGCTTCTGCCAGGCGCTCACGCCGTCGGTGACGTCACTGTTGGTCATGTGGCCCTTGACCCTAACAACCCAGGCATGGCCGCCAGGCGCGTTCACCAGTTCTGCCACAGATGCTGACGCACATTAGCGCCGCTCAGCGCGTGCTGCGCGTCGGTGGCGCTCTTGATGGACCCCTGGGGAGGGTGCAGGCACACAGAGGAGGTGGAGGATGAGGAATTTGAGGGGCCATCGGGGTGCGCGTGCAGGAGCTGGAGGGAAAGGGGGAGGAGGACGGAGAAGAGGTGGCATGATGGGGGAGGGAGGGGGAGGAAGAGGACGAGAGGAGGGAATAGTGGAGGAGGGCGGTGAAGGGGTGACGATCGTTGGGAGGCTGATGATGTGGAGGAACAATAGGACGATAAGGAGGAAGATAAGTCGCCGCAAGCGGGGCGGGGAGTGAAGCCAGAGAAGGGCTCAAACAATGAATGGATGGGGGAGGGTGCCTCTCACCCTCCAGGCTAGCTAGTTGTTCCTCCGTCTTGTGGGATCCCTGCACCTCTCTTGAACGATGTCCTATCGTGTATGTCAGCTTGTTGAGCCACCGTAGACCCCAACCAGCGTGTTACAAGCATTAGAGGTTGTGCAATGCATTTTGTGCAGTGTATGGGTGCAATCTATGTTTTGCAACCACTCTGCTGAACTTGAAGTCGTCATCTCCATTGCTCGCGCAAACATCCCACCCGCCCACCCGCAACTTGATTTGCAAAACCTGTTAAGACCGACTACGACGACACCGACGACAACGACTAGGACGACACCGACGACGTCTCCGACGACTTCGACGACGACAACGACGCCGACGCCGTCGACGACGAAGACGACGACGACGCCAACGAAGGCGACGACGAGGGAGGAGGAAGGACGACGACGGCGACAACGACGACAACGACGACAACGACGAGGGAGGAGGGAGGACGGCGACGACGCGAACGACGACGAAGGAGGAAGGACGGCGACGCCGACGACGACAACGACGAGGGAGGAGGGAAGACGACGACGACGACGACGACGACGACGACGGCGACGAAATAGGAGGGACGACGACGAGACGCCGACGACGGACGACGACGACGACGACGAGGGAGGAGGAGGAAGGACGACCACGGCGACAACGACGACGGAAACGACCACGACGCCAAAGAGGACGACGACGACGAACACGAGGAAAGACAGAGGACGACGTAGGCGACGACGACGACGACGACGGGAGGAGGGAGGACGGCGACGACGACGACGACGACGACGACGACGACGCAAGAGCGCGCGCGCACGCTTTTGTTGAAAATCCGTGTTGCGAAACCTTGGGTTTTTGTAGGTTTTTTGGACGCACGATTTTGAATTCCTTCCGAAACCGATGGGTTTGGAAGGTTTTCGGCATACGCCCGCGACGACGCGCGCGTCTGCACTTCGTCTGAGTTTTTTGCAGAGGATTCTCGCGACGGCACACGCGCAAGGGCGTTCGACATATTTCGACATGCGCGCGCGAAGCCCGTTTGGTAGCATTTTATGAGAATCTTGAAAAACTTATGGTTTTCTTCAGATTTCGCAAGAGCTCGCGCGGACGTTTTTTTAGCAAAGCAGTGTTGCGAAACCATGTGTTTTTGTATGTTTTTTGGAAACTCGATTGCGAAATCCTTGCGGCACCGAAGGTTTTTTAAGGATTTCGACATGCGCGCGCGACGACGCGCGCGTGTGCACTTCGTCCCATGTTTTGCAAGGGATTAGTGAACAATGTTATGTTAGAACAAAACATGTCACCGCATAGTGTTTTTGACAAGGGAGCCTCAGGGGGGGGAACCCGGCCTAGCTGGGATGGTATGTTTTCATATTTAGGATGGACGAGTGTGCAGAATATATATGAAATCATATTATCCCAAGGGGGAGCGATAAGTCTGGGTGGGGGGTAGAGTCTATTTTCTTTTTAGAAAGGAGAATTCAGTACATACATATATATACAGTGTAAGCTAGGCCGTGCAATCTATGTGGTGCAATCTATTTGTTGCAGTTTACTTGTGGAACTCGCAGTGGTCAACTCCACTGCTCGCGCAATCATCATCCCACCCACCCGCCCGCAGCTTGTCTTGCAAAACACGAGCGGCGGCGATTGCCATGAGTGCTTGGTGTTGGCTGGTGCATTTTTGCGGCCGCGCCAGCCCGCTCATGCACTTGCGCGCGGCGGTTAGCTGGCTTGGCGCGATCGACGCGGCCGCGGTGGCGCTGACCGCTGTGCACATGCCAGCGGGTATTTCAGTGAGAGTCGGCGACTTGGGCGGGCGCGGTATCATGGCAACGTTGACAGCAGTAGACACGATGATGCTAGTAGCGATGCGTGTGTGACGACGTTGACAATGACGACGGCACGGCCAGTGACGACGCCGACGCTGATCGCGCCGACGACGATGACGGCGTCCTTGCGTGGGTGATGAAGGTTTTGGAAAGAGCTCGACATGCGCGCGCGGCCGACGCGCGAGAATGGCCCGCATGGTACCATTTGACACAGATCGCGCCCCCCCCCCCAGCACGCGCGCAGGTGCGTTCGAATGATTTCGGCGTGCGGCTCGAGATGCCAGTTTTGGCAGAATTTAATGGACATGTTGACAAAATGGTTTCTTACGATTTCGTACGAGCGCGAGCGCAAGCTTTTTTTTTTTCTCCCCAATCAGAGCTTGCCTCTGTAGGGGTCCTAGAGGATTACAGGGTTATGTGAGGTGGGTCGCCGATTTCGGTGGCCGGGCCCGGGTGCCCCGGTGCCCGGGTGCCCTGGGTGCCCGGGTGGCCGGTGAGGTGCGTGGCCGATTTCGGTGGCTGGGCCCGGGTGCCCAGGTGCCCGGTTGCCCCGGGGTGCCCGGGTGCCCGGGGGTGCCCAATAGCCCAATAGCCCAGTAGCCCTATAGCCCTATAACCCTAGAACCATATAGCCCAGTACCCCTGTGGCCCTAATAGCCTTATATCCCTATAGCCCTAATAGCCTTATATCCCTATAGCCGATTACAAAGGGGGTTTTTCTCCGGTACCATTTGAAAGCGGATGTTTCGAAACCATATGTTTTTACGTGGTTTCGGGACATTCGGGCTGACATTCGTTGCGATACCTGGGTATTTGGAGGATTCCGGCATGCGCGCGTGACGACGCGCGCGTATGCATGTCGTCGTTTTTTTGCAGAGGATTCTCGCGGCAACGCGCGCGCAGGGGCGCTCGGGCGATTTCGACGTGGGCGCGCGCGAGGCTTGTTTGGCCTCGTATGTATATATATATATATATACATGTGTGTGTGTGTGTGTGTGTGCAAATAGACATGTATAACTATATATACACATAGTTATATGGGTATACGCATATAATATAATCAACGATTATTTTTCTTAAAGTGTTCGCAAGAGCGCGAGCGCAAACAGGTGTTGCGAAACCGTGTGCTTCATACACATTTTGGAGAGTCGATTTTGATATATTTGCGACACCTGAGGTTCTTTGAAGGATTTCGGCATGCTTGCGCGACGACGCGCGCGTGTGCATTTTTTGTATGGGGGGGCTATTTTTTTGGCAAGGGTTTTTTGAAACTGATAATTCAGGGTCAACGAGTGTGCGCGCATAGTGTCGATACCGGGCTGGCTGCGATGGTATGAATTCACATTTCGGATGGGTGATACAGAATCACATCTATATTGCCGTGCAAAAATGTGAGCGGATAGTCCAGGGGGGGGTCGAATTTTCTTTTGTAAACAAGGAACAGTACTTTCTGTCCGCAGTGAATTGTCAATGGCACTGCTCGCGCAATCACTCCGCCCGCCCGCCCGCATCTTGGCTTGCGCAACCCATGCGGCGGCGATTGCGATGAGTGTTTGGTGTTGGCTGGTGCATCTCTCTGGCCGCGCTAGCCCGCCCGTGCTCGCAAGCGCAGCGGCCAGCTTGTTTGGCGCGACCGTCGCGGCCGCGGTGACGCTGACCGCTGGGTGCATCCCAGCGGGCTCTTCGCTGCGAGTCGGCGACTTGGGCGGGCGCGGTATCGCGGCAACGTCGGCGGCGGCGCACGCGATGATGATAGTAGCAGTGCTGGTAACGATGATGACAGCGGCGACGGCGCGGCCAGCGACGGCGCCGATGCTGATCACGCCGATGACGATGACGGCTTCCTCGCGTCGGTGATGAAGGTTTTGGCAGGCGATCGACGTGCGCGCGCGGCCGACGCGCGAGAGTGGCCCGCATGGTTCTATTTGACACGGGTCGTGCCCCTCAGCACGCGCGCGAGGGTTTTCGAATGATTTCGGTATTCTGCGCGAGGTGGCCCATTTGGCAGGCTTCATTGGAATTGCTGGACAACTCATTATTTTCTTACGAATTTGCAAGAGCGCGAACGCAGGCTTCTTTGGTCGGAAATAGGTTGTTGCGAAACCATGCGTCTCGATAGGGCTTCGGAAAGTTCTGTTTAGTAATCGTGGCGAAACCAGAAGTTTCTGACGGATTTCGGGACGCGCGCCCGACGACGCGCGCGCGTGCACTTTGTTTGACTTCTGTTGCAAATCATTGTCGCAACGTCTCGCGCGTAAGGGCGTTCGAGCGATGTCGACATGCTCGGTCGAGAGGCCTGGTTTGTAGCACTTTGTGTTTATATAAGAACGCAGGAACGCACAAATTCGGATGTTTTTGCAAATCAGTTTGTTTGTTTGTGTGTGTGTGGCAACACGGAAATTTTTTTGGGGACACCCGATTTGCACTCGCTACGGGACCTTAGGTTTTTGAAGGATTTTGGCATGCGCGCGCGACGGCGCGCGCGCGTGCACTTTGTTTCGTTGTTTGCCCGGGATTTTTTTAGAAAGCGCATGGTTTTTGATAAAAGACTGTGCGCGCCTTCTCTTGCAGAGGATGACCGGGGGGTGTCGATACCGGCCTACCTGGGATGAAACGAAGTCAAATGTAGGGTGGTCGATGGGGCAGAATCTTATACAAACTGCAATGCGAAAGCGAGAACGGATAACTCCCGAAACGGGGGTCTAATTCAATTTCTTTTGAGAATGGAGAGTCTCTGTGGTGCAATATATGCGGTCATTGTTGTGTGGTGCAATCTATGTGGTGCAATTAATTTCTGTTCGCAGTGAGTTGTCCACTCCACTGCTCGCGCAAACATCCCACCCACCCACCCGCAACTTGGTTTGCAAAATCTCTTAAGACCGTGACGGTGGGTACCACATGGCACTTGGCAACAACAGCGACGCCGACGACGACAGCGACAACGACGATGACGACGCCGCCGACAACGACTACGACGACACCGACGACGTCTCCAACGACTTCGACGACGCCGACAACGACGACGACGACGACGACGACACCGACGACGACGACGACACCGACGCCGACGACGACGATGACGACGACGACGACGACGACGCCGACGACGACGATAACGACGACACCGACGATGATGACGACGTCAACGACGCCGACGACGACCACAACGACGGCGGCGACGACGACGACGCCGACGTCGACGACGACGAAGACGACAACGACGCCGACGCCGACGACGACGACGAAGACGACGACGACGTCGCCAACGAAGACAACGAGGAAGGAGGGAGGACGACGACGGCGACAACGACGACAACGACGAGGGAGGAGGGAGGACGGCGACGACGCGAACGACGAAAAAGGAGGAAGGACGGCGACGCCGACGACGACAACGACGAGGGAGGAGGGAAGACGACGACGACGACGACGACGACGACGACGACGACGGCGACGAAATAGGAGGGACGACGACGAGACGCCGACGACGGACGACGACGACGACGATGGAGGAGGAGGAAGGACGACCACGGCGACAACGACGACGGAAACGACCACGACGCCAAAGAGGACGACGACGACGACGAACACGAGGAAAGACAGAGGACGACGCAGGCGACGACGACGACGACGTCGACGACGACGAAAACGGCAACGACGCCGACGACGACGACGACGAAGACGACGACGACGTCGCCAACGAACACAACGAGGAAGGAGGGAGGACGACGACGGCGACAACGACGACAACGACGAAGGAGGAGGGAGGGCGGCGACGACGCGAACGACGAAGAAGGAGGAAGGACGGCGACGCCGACGACGGCAACGACGAGGGAGGAAGGAAGCCGACGACGACGACGACGACAACGACGACGACGACGACGGCGACGAAATAGGAGGGACGACGACGAGACGCCGACGACGGACGACGACGACGACGTGGGAGGAGGAGGAAGGACGACCACGGCGACAACGACGACGGAAACGACCACGACGCCAAAGAGGACGACGACGAACACGACGAAAGACAAAGGACGACGTAGGCGACGACGACGACGACAACGACGCGGGAGGAGGGAGGACGACGACGACGACGACGACGCAAGAGCGCGCGCGCACGTTTTTGCTGAACATCCGTGTTGCGAAACCTTGTGTTTTTGTAGGTTTTTTCGACACACGATTTTGACGTTCTACCGAGACCGATGGGTTTTGAAGGTTTTCGGCATAGGCGCGCGACGACGCGCGCGTCTGCACTTCGTCCAATGTTTTTGCAGGGGATTCTCGCGACGGCACACGCGCAAGGGCGTTCGACAGATTTCGACATGAGCGCGCGCGAAGCCCGTTTGGTAGCATGTTGTGAAAATCTTGAAAAAACATATGGTTTTCTTGAAAAGTTGTTTAGCAACTCTGTGTTGCGAAATCCTGTATTTTTGTATTTTTTTGGAAGCTCGATTGCGAAATCCTTCCCGCCCCGAAGGTTTTTGAAGGATTTTGGCATTCGCGCGCGACGACGCGCGCGTGTGCTTTTCGTCAAGTTTTTTGCAAATGGATTCGTGCAACAGTGTTATGCTAGAACAACAAATGTCACCGCATAGTGTTTTGTACCAGGGAACCTCAGAAGGGGGGGAACCCGGCCTAGCTGGGATGCCATGCTTTCATATTTCGGATGGACGAGTGTGCAGAATATTTCTGAAATCGTATGATCCCAGGGGGAAGCGATAAGTCCGGGGGGGGGGTAGAGTCTATTCTCTTTTTAGAAAGTCCCTGAGGGCTTGACGACTCTTTGCCAATCGACTTGTGGGGATCGAGCCAGATAAATCCAGGTAGATGCAGACAAATCCAGGTAAATGCAGATAAATCTAGGTAAACTCAGGTAAATCCGAGTACGTCCAGGTAAATCCAGAGATCTTCAGGGACAGTTGGAGCAAATTGCGGCCGCTCTAGCGCGAGTCGAAGGACGGCAGAAGTCGTTAAGCCTTTAACGAGAAAGGAGAATCCACTCTGCTGAACTTGAAGTCGTCGTCTCCCACTGCTCGCGCAAACATCCCACCCACCCACCCGCAACTTGGTTTGCAAAACCTGTTAAGACCGACTACGACGACACCGACGACAACAACTAGGACGACACCGACGACGTCTCCGACGACTTCGACGACGACAACGACGCCGACGCCGACGACGACGAAGACGACGACGACGACGCCAACGAAGGCGACGACGAGGGAGGAGGAAGGACGACGACGGCGACAACGACGACAACGACGACAACGACGAGGGAGGAGGGAGGACGGCGACGACGCGAACGACGACGAAAGAGGAATGACGGCGACGCCGACGACGACAACGACGAGGGAGGAGGGAACACGACGACGACAACGACGACGACGACGGCGACGAAATAGGAGGGACGACGACGAGACGCCGACGACGGACGACGACGACGACGTGGGAGGAGGAAGAAGACGACCACACCGACAACGACGACGGAAACGACCACGACGCCAAAGAGGACGACGACGACGAACACGAGAAAAGACAGAGGACGACGTAGGCGACGACGACGACGACGCGGGAGGAGGGAGGACGGCGACGACGACGACGACGACGCAAGAGCGCGCGCGCACGCTTTTGTTGAACATCCGTGTTGCGAAACCTTGTGTTTTTGTAGGTTTTTTGGACACACGGTTTTGACATCCTACCGAAACCGATGGGTTTTGAAGGTTTTCGGCATAGGCGCGCGACGACGCGCGCGTCTGCACTTCGTCCAATGTTTGTGCAGAGGATTCTCGCGACGGCACACGCGCAAGGGCGTTCGACAGATTTCGACATGCGCGCGCGCGAAGCCCGTTTGCGTACCACTGAACGTAGCATGATGGTAGTATGTGCAAATCTTGAATTAACCATTGTTTCTTGAAAACCTGATGTACAGTCGTTGGTGCGTACACTACACACGCAGTATATATATGTATGTGTAGTTCCTCCTCCCTGAATGTGGTGACGTTTACCCGGCCGGCCACCTTCGATATCTACAGCTAGGTTTTCAGAGCAAATAGGTGGGACAAAATGCGTTGTACTTTTCAAGAGCGTGTCAGGGCAGTGCTGTGCACATTGCGCTGTTTACAGATCCCTAGGCTCTTTCGCATTCACAGCAGTAGCATGAGCAGAGAGAGGGAGCGAATGGGCCAGGCAAAGTCCGTACCCATCTTGGCTCAAGATCGATACTTGTGCGCACGTGTACTGGAAAAACGTCACTGTCACATCTTGCGTCAGATGGCTTTTTCTCCGGCAGAGTCTTCGATAGTACCCCATGGGCACCCACTGCGACACCCCGTGGGGCAACAACTACAGACCAGCGAAAACAGCCTCACAAGGGTTATGAACCCAAATCGTGAGCCGAATATGGGTTTACTATTGGGACTTGAATGTCAATGCCCTCTTTGCTTCAACATGGTGATCGATCCTCCTACGTGTTCACAGTGTGGGCGTTATGGACACCCTGGATGCCTTGGTGCCGAATACTTTCAGTCTCTTCCATTTTGTTCAACATGCATGATTGGAGTCATTACTGAATACGCCCACCGTGAGGACATGAGGAAGCGAGAAGAATGGAAACGTACGTATGAGGAGCAGTTGATGGTGTGGAAATCTCGTGTGACTACTGCACTGGGAGTCTCGGCTACCGTTGGGGCTACACTGGGTGGAGCAACGGCAACAGTTCTTACCTCGGCTGTGGGACTGGCACGAGGAGCAGTGGCAGCAGCCCACGCTGCTGCCTCCAGCGGCGTGCCAGAACCTCCCAAGGCGATAGAGGATACACCACGACGACCACCACGACGCAGCTTGTCCGCGGGAACGCTCCCAAAAGCGCCGCTGGCATTCACGGCAGCGTTCAGCCGAAGGGAGGGGCACTGCCTTGCGTGCCACACCGAGAACAGAGGACACGCCCCGCATCTCCGAAGCGGGTATTGCGTCGGCTTCCCGGGCAGCTCCTACTACCGTAAGCAATCAGCAGCCACGACGAAGCAATTTGGCGACAAGAAAGACCCGCCGTCTTCCGCGGACGTGTCGTTCAACTCCGCGGAGGAGCAGGGCGCTGGTCACGCCGGCGCCTCGGCAGCCGCTTCGGGAGTGCCTGCGCCGTTGGCCGGCACCCCAGGCGAGCTTGAACGAGCGCCTCTGCAAGATGCGTCCGCGGCAGCCGCTTCGGGAGTGCCTGCGCCGTTGGCCGGCACCCCAGGCGAGCTTGCGCGAGCGTTTCTGCAAGATCCGTCCACGGAGGTCGCTGCGAGAGTGCCTGAGCCGTCGGCCGGCACCTCCAGCGATCTTGCCCACCAGCCGGGTGTCAGTACTTCCACCTCGACGGACGTTGTTCTCCAGCTCGTCCTGGACCGCCTGGACAAGTTCGACTTCGCGCTGAGCCGTTTGGACCACAACCAGCAGTTGATCATGGGTAATTTGACGCGACTTACAAGCAGGATGGACACCATGGAGGCGGAGGTACACAAATGGAATGGTGAGTACGACCACCAGTACGACGATGCACATGTACAAGGGCAAGATCTTCAAGGAACTCCAGTTTTGGACTCTCGTACAGGGCCTCTGGCGCTGCCGGAACAACTGCCTGGTGTGGGAGGTGATGGAGCTACGCATTTCTCTCTTCCACAAGGACACACGCCCCGTGGGGAGAGGGAGGCGGACGCGGAGGACTTGTGGCTCGAAGCTTCTACCGGTGGGCCTGAAATCAATCTGGATACACCGACTGGGCGTTACGATGCCCTGGGCCTCAGGGTTCCAAGTGGGAATCCGGCGGCATACGGAGCGCATGCGTTACCAGACGTTCCGAGGACTCCTTCCGACCAAAGGCCAGATCTGAGGAGCAACTTGGACGTCAACCCGAGGGTGCCCGGCGCGAGGGTGACGAACCTCGTGCCCGACGCTGTGCTTCAGCCAACTGAACAAAGTTTAGCTGAGCGACATCTCCGAGCCAACCTGCAGCAAGGCTCCGGGGCTGTCGGCTACCTCAGCCAACAAGTACCGCCAGGGCTTGCGCATCTTCATCCCCGTCTCCATGCAGCCGCGGGCACCGGGCATATGGGGGCACTGGGCGAAGATGGCAGCGCAGCTTGTGGTAAAGACGTCTTGTCTCTCGGAACCAGCGCGGCGACTTTTTCTGGGCAGCTCGCTGTGCAGTCTTGGACGGGCCACGCTGGGGCAGAGGGTGAAATCCCGCGGAGTTTCGATGACGTTTTTGGAATGTTCGAGGGGTCCCAGTACGGAGGCGCTCGCGGGGGTGGCCAACTTCACGACGCGCCGCCGCACTTCGGGGCGAGCCCACCTTCATTGGCCCATGAAGGAGTTGGCCTCGCAGGCGGGGCCGGGGCGAGCTCTCCGGGACTGTCGCGTGCAGCGATGGTGCCGTCGGATGCGCTGTCCGCGGCGGAGCTCAGCATGATCCTCAAGGCGATTCAGAGCTGCGTTGGGGAGTTCCCCAACATCGAGATGGGCAGTTTGGCGGAAAGGCCAGAGCATCTTCGGAAGTGGAGGTACGCCGTGCGCCAAGCGCTTGAAGCGGCAGGTCCGGCCGTTTTGGCCTGGTGGACATGGTGCTGGGAGACGGCCGAGGCCACGCACTCCATCTACATGAAGACGTCCATTATGACTCGCGAGGGGATTACAGTGAAGGCGCGCAACCAGCCGAAGTGGCGACAGCTGGAGACTTGGATAAAACCTAAGTTGATTGCGTGCTTACCACAGCTACTGAAGAAGCAGCTGACCCAGAGGGGCGTTCAGGGAATCTGCGACGAGACCCAGGACATTCTCTACCTGGTCCTGAAGACGTGCTGCCCTGGGGCTGCAGACGAAAAGTCGGCGGTTTTGAAGCAGCTGACCAACCCGACTCCTTGCTCCAAGCCGGAGTCGGCCCTGGCCGAGCTCCAGCGTTTCTGGGCTGCCGCCAGGAGGTGCAACCAGCTTTCGATGTCCTTTCCGGATGTCGCAGTTTTGTATACTGCGTTGAGGTCCATCTTCTCGAACGTCCTGGCCGGAGCTGACGATAACTTACGGCCCCGTTGGATGTGTTTGGAAAATGCTCTCAATCTACCACAAGTGGTTACTTTTGCGTCCATGCGGCAGGTGGCGGCTTTCGCCGAAGGCGAGCTGTCGTTCCTGGCCCTCCAAGGGACGAAGAGTGGAAACCCTGGTCTACCTCTGACTGACCAGCAGAAAAAGATGCAGGCTCAGCAGAAGGACCAGGAGGCAAAGCGGGCTGCGGCGGCAAAGGGAGAGGCTTCAAAAGGGGGCGCTTTCTCCGGAACACAGCCGTCGCGGGCGCCGCGGAACGCCGACAGCAGTGACAAGAAGCTTTCTACTACGACTTCTAGGTGGGCAGCTACATGCCGGGACTGGGAGGAAGGCTCATGCCTCCGAGGGATTTCGTGTTACTTCCAGCACGCGGGCATTCCCACCGACGAGGGGAGGTGCTACATCTGCGGCGTCAAAGGCCACAATACTTCAGAATGCACTGCCCCCGGGGGAGGAAGAGACCCGGAGCGGGAGAAGCACTGGGAGGCCTACCGCGCCCGGCGAGATAAAGCCCGAGAGGAGGAAGAGAAAGCCAAAGGGAAGACGAAAGGAGGAAGAGGTGGAGGAGACAAAGGAGGAAAAGGTAGAGGCAAGACGAGGGCCCCCCACTCATCGACTGCAGCCGCAACTCAGGCGGACCTTTCGGCATCGGCATCTTCTCCGGCACGAGCGGAAACTGCAAGGGCGGCAGCTTTGACTTCGGCTCCGGAGGTCTTCCCGGCCGGCGCGGTTGGTTTGGGCAGCTGGGCAAATGTATATTTGATGCATAAAGTGCCGAGTTCTGCCACCAAGGAGTGGAGCGATTCCCTGAAGTTGGCTTGGGGCGCATGCCCGTGCGAATTAGGACAGGGCCCAAGAGGTATCCCAGTTTGCAAGGTGGAGCGGCGTCCAGGGGAAGAGAACATAGATCTTCTACCTCTCGGCTGGCTTTGGAAGAGGGGCTGCGAGTACGAGATGGGGGCAGCTGGGCCAGTTCTACGAACACCCAAGCAGAACGCCATCAAGGTCCATACCTGGGGCGGTCTGCCATGCATCACGCAGCAGGGACTTCGACGTCTCTTCAAGGACCTACCTAATCGCGACGCTCCGGATCGTGATGGCCAGGCGGTGCAACCATTGGTATCTGCCGCCCGAGTGGCGGGGGCCACAGTGAACAGCAAGGACGCGAGGGCAGCCTTGAAGCACTTGGAGGGCGAGCTGGACAAGAAGAGCATGAACGCCATGATCTCCAAGTACAGAGCGCTGCCGGACACGTACTACGAGGGCCCGTCTGCGCGGGTGGCACCAGCTGATTTCGACGAGCGGTTCAAGGCTGACGCGCCAGGAAAGTCCGGGACGAACGTCGACGGCTACGCAGAGTACCAGATCTGGGAATGGTTCTCCGGGTCCAGCGTCCTGTCGAAGAAGGCCGCTGACCGTGGCGTGTCGCACCTGCCCCCGGTGGACTTCCGGTACGGTTGGTCTGTGGCGCGCCTCGTGGACCAGATCCAGTTGTTGTTCGGCGTCCTGGTGATGGGCGTGTCTACTCTGTCCGCTGCGCCTTTCTGTCACCCCTGGGGCCAGAATTCCAAATCCACTCCTGAACCGCAACGCGCTGAGAAGAGAAGGCAGGAGGTATCTGTACTTTCATTTCTTGCGATGTGTTGTTTTCTTCAGGTGTTGATGGGGCGGACGTGCATCATCGAGAACTCCGCGTTCAGCGACGTGTTCACCTCGACGGAGTCCCCTTTGCATCTTCTTAGGTCTATTACCCACCATGTCAGACGAGTGGGCCAATGCATGTACGGGGCGGAGATAGACAACCAGCCAATTCGGAAGAGCACGCACTTTCAATCGAATAGGTCACTTGGTAGTGATACTCTTTGTGATGGAGCGCATCATCATCTACACCTGCGCGGACAGACCGGAGGTAACAGCCGGACCGCTATGGCTGCGCAGTACCCTGATGCTTTGTGTGACGGGCTCCTGCACGACCTATCTGCCGATGGGGGGAGTCGAGGCCAGCGCTGGGGCAGCCAGCATCCACCCGATCATTGCACCGACCAGCTTAAGACGACGAACCACATGGCCGAGAAGTGCGACATGATCGATGCAGCCCTGGTGAGGTTGAGGACCAAGGCTCAGGGGCGTGGGATGATGCATCTATGGCGTCAGTTGGTGGATCCATGGCTTTCAATTTTCGCGCAGAGCAGGCCAGGTACATCGACAGATATGCCGGCAAAGGCCGGCACCTCAACAACGGCAGCTTCGAGAGTGCCTGAGCCGTTGGCCGGCACCTCGGGTGAGCCTGCGTTGGGCGTGCCTGAGCCCGAGGCTGACGTCGCCTTGGCAGCAGCCTCAAAGGAGCCGCAGACGGCGGCCGGAACTTCAGGAGAGCTTGCTCAGAGATTCGTGGGTGACTTACGTGACGACCCCTGGCAATCAAAGGGCTACGACAAACGGAATGCCCTATGGCAGGCGGCTGCTCAGAGGAGGCACTTGCACCGTAGACACGGCAATCGAAGTCTTGGTGTGTGTTCCGTGGGCCTCAGTGGGCCTCATGAGGGGACTCCTCAGCCCGGAGCGCGCCTAGGCAGCTCTATGGGACATTACTTTTTGGCAGTTGTTGTTCGATTTTCAGATGACCGCTCAGGCGCTGACGGCGACCCACTGCTTGAGGTCGATCGCGTTCCTGATGCTGATCCTCTGGTGCCAGGCGGGGCTCATGTACGTGAAGGTGATCGGGAAGTACCTGGTGAAGGACGCGCGGGTGATGAAGGTCGAGCCCCTGATGCTCCTGGTGCCGCACCTGCTGCACGAGGTGGTGTACGAGGCGCGGAGGCGGGGGGGGCAGAAGAGACGACTCGAGGCGCCTTGATCTACGCTGCCATTCTGGAGAAGAAAAGTGACACCCCCAAGGCGTTGCAAAGACTCTTGGCGCAGATTCGTACGGAGCATGGCTCAATGCCGTCTCGATTGGTATACCGAATCCATTCGGACCGTGGTTTGGAGTTTGTGAACACTACTGTGGGCGAGTACCTGAGATTCCACGGCATGTCGCACACCACCACCCAGGGTTACGACCCTAGCTCCAACGGCGTGGCTGAGAACGCAGTGGGCCTCCTGAAGAAGAGGGCCAGGTACTTGCTCTCCGGATCTCGCCTCCCCACCCGCTGGTGGGGCATGTCCATTTTGGCCGCGGCGCACCTCTACAGAGTGGACGCTGGATATGCTGACCCTCCGAAGGTACCATTCGGCACCAGGGTCATGGTCAACGTGGATCCTCAGCCCAGGAATGCATTCCTCCCCAGGGCCCTTCCTGCTACTGTATTCGGGCCCTGCGACTCGGTTCCAGGAGGTCTGTGGGTGTACCAGGGGGGACGGGTACCCCGAAAGGTGAATGTACAGACGGCAGGTTTTACAGAAGAGGAGCTGGTCATCGTGAAGGCGACCTGGGACGACTACGAGACGCCCATCGCGCCAATGCCAGCTCCCGAGGCGGCGCTGTACGATGCATCTGCCGTGGAGCTCTCGCCGGGCACCGGGGCAGCAACGCTGGCGACAGCAACCTGCCCAGCCTGCCATCAAAGACATCAGAAACGAAAGGTGACTACCGATCACAACCACGAGTGGGGGAAGTGCATCTTGGCTGTGCGGCCTCCGATGCCGGTGGCAGCCGTTCTCGAGGAAGTACTGCCGTTGGAGGCGCCGGAGGAGGACGCCAAGCCCGAGGAGAAGCCTGCTCCAGCTTTGGTTCGAGTCGAGGAGCTCATTGACCAGTTGGACGTGGAGCCTGTGGTGGAACCTATCTTCGGGAACGCTGCGGCAGCTGCAGCCTCGGGCTGCACTATCAACACATCTCCTATTATCGATGTTGGAACTGGCACGGGTATTTCCAAGGACACCAGGGACAACATGAAGATGTACCCGCATGCTCTGTTGGCACTCTCGGAGCAACCAACGCGCGGTTGCATTGCAGGCGCCACCTGGGAAGCAGGCGTTGCGTCGGCTTACCGCTCCATGGACGAGGAGCTCCACGAGGGCACCGCGATCACAGACAGGCTGTCTTATCTCATCTCCGAGCCGGTTAAGAGGTCTGCTAGCTTTCTGCGTGCAGCGTCGGCGATCCTGAACTCGAGGGCGGATGTCCCGCCAGAGGTCGTCCACGAGCTGATGACGGAAGGCGACCTCGAGCTTCTTCAGGAACCTGGGGCCCGGGGTGTAACGGCAGCGGAGGTCCGAGCGTCGACGGGGAAGGTGAAAGAGCAGTGGAGGGCTGCTACTGAGAAAGAGTACGTTGAGAACTTCTTCAGCCGGAGCGTCTTCACAGTCACCACGGCTGAGGAGAGGCGACAGCACGGAGCTCCTCTTCCCATGAAGTGCGTGTACACCATGAAGGGGGGAGCCTGCAAGGTGAGGGCCGTGGCCTGCGGGAACTTCGGGAAGGGCGACCCGACTCAGCAGCTATGGACGGCCCAAGCCGAGACTTCCAGCTTGATTGCATCAGTGAGGTTGGCCCTACTGGGAAATGGAAGATCGGAGCTGTGGACGTCTCCGGAGCATTTATGAATGCACCCCTACCTCAACACATGCTCGTTGTGGTCCAACCTCCGAAGGCCTTTGTGGAGCAGGGGTTGGCTAAGCCGGGGGAGCTGTGGACGTTGCACAAAGCAGTGTACGGTCTGAAGATATCCCCTCGCGCATGGGGAATCCACAGAGATGACACTTTTCGCAGTCTGAAGTGGTCAGCTGGCGGTATTCGCTACAGGCTGAAACAATGCGACAGCGACACGCAGGTGTGGAGGATCGCTGAGGACACTGACGACATCAACTCGCAGCACACCTTGGGATTACTAGTGGTTTACGTGGACGACTTTTTAGTGCTCAGCCCTGAAGGGGGCATGCGGGGCGAGCTCCTGAACGAGTTCCGGACGAAGTGGAAGATGAGTGACGAGGTCATGTTGACGGAGACGACCCCTCTTACTTTTTTAGGGTTAGAGCTTCGACGTGACCCAGGAGGCGTCCATCTAGGCCAATGGAAGTTCATCGACAACCTGCTCGAGAAGTATGGCATGACCGACGCGAACTCGTTGACATCAGTGCAAATGGATGCACTAGGAGACGAGGACCTCCCTGATCTTCAGCGTCTCCGGGCTCTTCAAGCATATGCTGGAGAGTTCAATTGGCTTGCTACGAGAAGCCGTGCCGATGTGGCATACTTCGTAAGCCTGCTCGCGAGCGCCCTCACGAAGCACGCAGGGTGGTCAGAGCAGCTGGCCAAGAAGGTCCTCCGATATCTCAGAGGCACGAAGGGCGAGGGCTTGTACTTGAGCGTCGACGGGAATGAGAACTCCTTGGTGGCCTGGTCGGACGCCGGCTACGCGGGCTCCAACATGAAGGCGCAGACTGGGATGTTCGTATCTTGGGCCGGTGCCCCTCTATTGTGGCGGTCTTCACGTCAGACGGTCAGCGCTCTGAGCACGGCCGAAGCGGAACTTGGGGCTGCCGCTCTGACGTGGCAGGTCACGGAGGGCGTCCGCGTACTCTTGGAGGAGTGGGGTATAATATTTGACTTTGTTCTTCTGCTTCTTGACAATGCCGCAGCTCTTACCATAGTGTCAAATGGATCTAACTGGCGCACGCGATACTTTGGAGTGGGAGGTAGTCGTATTTGCGAGGAGATCCAAATGGGCAGGCTGAGCGTCGGCCACCAAGAGACGAAGAGCATGGTGGCGGACGGACTCACGAAGCTCGGAACAGCTGATGTCCTGAAGAACCTGCGCGAAGCTATGCGTGGGAAGTATCCACCACCGCCTCAGCGATTCCTTCCTGCGGTATGTGCAGCAAACGCGACGAGCACCACACCAGGCCCACAGCAGAATGGAGACATTGCCGGCGATGGGCCGGTGCACCGCCCAACGCTGGAGCGTGGTGGCCCCGCGTGGCGAGCTATCTTCAAGGCGATCTACGAGTGCAAGAAACCGCAGCTTGTACATCGGATGGCAGACCTCTACAAGAAGTACGACGGGAGGGAGCCAGAGTGGTGGGGCGCCCTGGGCGAGATGTACGATCTGGGCGATGTTTTCCCATGGCGCTCATCGTCCTCAGTTCCTGGCCCGGCAGAGGACTGCCTTGAGCCCCCGCCAGAAGACGAGCCAGGAGACGAGCCAGAAGACGTCGAACCCTCTCAGCGTGAAGGACGCGGCGACGGCGAACAGCCAGAGCAGACGGAGGAGCCCCCGAAAAAGAAGAAAAAGACACGTCGGGGAGGCAAGCCTCGAGTCCACCAGCGCGACCGACAGTGGTACTGAGTGCCCCAGGGCAGGGGGAGTGCGTGCCACTGAACGTAGCATGATGGTAGTATGTGCAAATCTTGAGTTAACCATTGTTTCTTGAAAGCCTGATGTACAGTCGTTGGTGCGTACACTACACACGCAGTATATATGTATTTGTAGTTCCTCCTCCCTGAATGTGGTGACGTTTACCCGGCCGGCCACCTTCGATATCTACAGCTAGGTTTTCAGAGCAAATAGGTGGGACAAAATGCGTTGTACTTTTCAAGAGCGTGTCAGGGCAGTGCTGTGCACATTGCGCTGTTTACAGATCCCTAGGCTCTTTCGCATTCACAGCAGTAGCATGAGCAGAGAGAGGGAGCGAATGGGCCAGGCAAAGTCCGTACCCATCTTGGCTCAAGATCGATACTTGTGCGCACGTGTACTGGAAAAACGTCACTGTCACATCTTGCGTCAGATGGCATATTCTCCGGCAGAGTCTTCGATAGTACCCCATGGGCACCCACTGCGACACCCCGTGGGGCAACAACTACAGACCAGCGAAAACAGCCTCACAAGCCGTTTGGTAGCATTTTGTGAAAATCTTGAAAAAACTTATGGTTTTCTCAAGATTTCGCAAGAGCTCGCGCGGAAGTTTTTTAGCAAATCAGTGTTGCGAAACCATGTGTTTTTGTATGTTTTTTGGAAACTCGATTGCGAAATCCTTCCGGCACCGAAGGTTTGTGAAGGATTTCGGCATGCGCGCGCGACGACGCGCGCGTGTGCTCTTCGTACCGTTTTTTGCAACAGGATTCGTGCAAAAGTGTTTTGGTAGAATAACAAATGTCACCGCGTAGTGTTTTTTACAAGGGAACCTCAGGGGGGGAACCCGGCCTAGCTGGGATGATATGATTTCATATGTATGATCTCGTATATATATATATATACATATATATATATATATATATATATATATATATGTATAAAAATCATATTATCCCAGGGGGAAGCGATAAGTCCGGGGGGGGGGGGTAGAGTCTACTCTTTCTTTAGAAAGGAAAATAGATTTTGTGCAAACTACGTGGTGCAATCTATGTGCTTCAATTGATCTGGCGCAATTCGCCCTGCTGAATTTGAAGTTGACAACCCCACTTCTCCCGCAAAACCAATGCGACGGAGATTGCGATGAGTGCTTGGCGATGGCTGGTGCATCTCTGCGGCCGCGTTCGCCCGCGCATGCTGGCGCGCGCAGCGACCAGCTAGTGTGGCGCGACCGGCGCGGTCGCGTTGAAGCTGGCCGCTGGGCACTTCCAGCGGGCATGCCACTGCGAGTCGGTGGCGTGGGCGGGCGCGGTATCATGGCGGCGCCAACAACGAACGGTAGACGCGGCGATGAGAGTAGCAATGTTGGTGACGACGGTGGCGATGACGACGGCAAGTCCAACGACGGCGCCGATGCTGATCACGCCCGCCGATAACGATGATGATGTCCTCGCGTCGATGATGAAGGTTTTGGAAGGAGCTCGACATGCGCTCGCGGCCGACGCGCGCGAATGGCTCGCGTGGTATCATTTGACAGTGATCGTGCCCCCCCCCCCAGCGCGCGCAAATGCGTTCGGGTGAGTTCGACATGCGGCGTGTTAGATCCGTTTGGAAGAATTTGATGGCAATGTTGGTAAACTTCGTTTTAAAAAAGGATTCGTCGGGGCGCGCGAGTTTTTTTTTTTTTTTTTTTTTTTTTTTTTTTTTTTTTTTTTTTTTTTTTTTAAAAAAAAAAAAAAAAAAATAAAAAAAAGGAAATGTGATATCATTTTTTGTTTAAAAAATCCGGAGCACTCGCTTTTGACATCCATACGAAACCCAGCGTTGTTCCAATGCTTTCGGTGTGCGCGTGCGACGACGCGCGCGCATGCACTTCGTACAGTGTTTTGCAACAAATTCCTGCCACAACGCGCGCGCAAGAGCGTTCGAACGATGTCGACATGTGCGGGCGAGCGGCCCGTTTGGTAACATGTTTTGATAATGTTGAAGCACGTATGGTCAAGAACGCGGGCGCATGTTTTTTTTGGGGAACCATTATCGCGGAACCATGTGGTTAATATGTGTCCGGGACACCCGATTTTGAAATTCCTTCCCACATACGTTTTTTTGGGGAACGTTTTTCGGCATTTGCACCCGACGACGCGCGCGTGTGCACATGTTTTTTTTTGGGGGGCAAAAGATTTTTCAAAAGGATGGTTTTTGATAAACGAGCGCGCGCGCATATATGTTTTTGAGAGGATGAAAGGGGGTGTGCGAACTCCGGCCTGCCTGGGAAGGTACGAGTTCATATTTCGGATGGGCGATGGGGCAGAGCCGTATGAAAATTGCACATCTTCAAGGGGTAGTGAGAAGTCCGACCTCGGGAGCGTGGTGGATCCCAGTTTTTTTCAGACACAAGCAAATCTATGTTTTGTGCGGCGACGTGGCGGCAACGGCGGCAACATAGCCGCCAGACCGCCACACCTGCCCTGACGACGAATGGCGCCGAGGCGCCGACGGTGCGGTCACGGCGGCAACACAGCCGCCAGACAGCCGGCGACGGTGGCAGCATAGCCGCCAGACCGCCACACCAACCCAGTTCCCGAGAAAAGAAGCAAGACCCCGTGAGTGCAAGCACTGCTTGGGGAATGGCGCCCCCCTCCAATGGTGGGTGAAAAGTCCCCGGGGGGGTCGAGATTTTTGTCGATTTCGCGTGCTAGGGCCTGTGACAGCGCCAGGGACGGACACAGTTTTTACAAACGACGTGCCGCTTCCGAGCGGTATCAATCCTTCACAATGAGGATGGTGATGATGTTGCTGCTGCTGCTGCTGATAATGATGATGATGATGAAGATGATGATTATGAGGATGCGGATGAGGATGAGGATGATGATGATGATGATGATGATGATGATGATGATGATGATGATGATGATGATGATGATGATGATGATGATGATGATGATGATGCTGCTGTTGCTGCTGCTGCTGCTGCTGCTGATGATGATGATGATGATGATGATGATGATGATGCCGATGATGATGCTGATATCCAGGATGCTGACGGTGATGATGGTGATGCTAGTGCAAATATTGAGGATGAAGAGGAGGATGATGAGATGATGATTATGATGATGATGCTTATGATGATGACGGAGCTGATGCTGTGTGTGCTTCTTCATAACCATTATGTTTATCGCGCTACTGCTGATGATGATGATGATGATGCTGATGATGCTGATGATGCTGATGATGTTGATGATGATGATGATGCTGATGATGCTGATGATGATGATGATGATGATGATGATGATGATGATGCTGAGGATGATGATGATGATGATGATGATGATGATGATGATGATGATGATGATGATGATGATGATGATGATGATGATGATGATGATGATGATGATGATGATGATGATGATGATGATGATGATGATGATGATGATGATGATGATGATGATCTGATGATGATGATGATGAGATGATGATGATGATGATGATGATGATGATGATGATGATGATGATGATGATGATGATGATGATGATGATGATGATGATGATGATGATGATGATGATGATGATGATGATGATGATGATGATGATGATGATGATGATGATGATGATGATGAGGAGGAGGAGGAGGAGGAGGAGGAGGAGGAGGAGGAGGAGGGAAAGGAGGAGGAGGAGGAGGAGGAGGAGAAAGGAAGAGGTTGAGGAACAATGCCCTATGCGTCGATCGATGGGCTCCACGCCATGGGTGTGAATTCGGGGTGCGGCATCAAGAGAATGAAGAGACTGCTCCGGGGTCTTCTTCGCCCGGCGCGGCAGCGGCGGCATCGGCGAGGGCGGCGGCAGCGGCGATCGGGCTCGCTCACATTCGCCACCCCCCCCTCCCGCCTCGGCCCTCCCTCCCGTCCGTCCCTCATTGGAACCACCCGTGTATACGTCCTCGTGGCTGCGTGGTCTTGGGTTGGAGTGAAACTTCAGTTGCTATGGTTTTCCAGGTGCTGGCGTGAGGTACCCGCTCGTGGTATAGGCTTTGGTGCCTTCCCACGTACTTCCCGTTCATGGCCTCCAGCTTCTGGGTCGTGCCGTACGCCTTCCTGTTCGTCTTCTTTTTCGGGGAGTTCAGGGGGAGGTAGGGTGTGAGTTATGAGTATTTCGCTACGCGAAGGCTGTAATCCCTGTAATCCCTCCCTCCCGTCCGTAGCAACTCTGGCCCAATCGCCCCGCTGCGTCGGAGCCGCCTCGCCCCCGCTGAAGCGGCGCCGCTGTCCTCGCGCCTGTCGGCCTCCGTCGAGCGGTAGGGGGGGCAGGGTGCCGGCTCTGCTCGCCAGCGTCGTCGCAATGCGCTTCCATCCAGCCAGCGCCCCGCCGCAAGTCGCCCGGTCTTGAGAACGATGACTTCATGCACGCCTTGCTCTTTGTGTGTTTGTGTGTGTGTGTGCGTGGGGGGGGGGTGCGCAAGCTGGAACCACGTTAAGTTTCGAATCGCAACATCTTGGCTCCCCGACAAAACTGATTTTGATTCCGACGCTGCCCCATTTTTTCACGCATCATATGGTGTCGTGCACGTAGGCATGCTCGATGCCAGCGCTGCCGGCTACTTCTCCCAGTGGCGCCGATCCCGTCAAAAGGAGGGCTGCGCTCGTCACGGGGTCTTCGTCCACTAAGACCAGCGATCCCGAATGTCGCACTCTCGGGTCCCCGCGGTGTCTGACGTCGAGAAAGGTGCCCCCGAAGTTCCCCCAAAGGGGGCATCAAGGCAATGTTGGGAGGAGGAGGAGGAGGAGGAGGAGGAGGAGGAGGAGGAGGAGGAGGAGGAGGAAGAGGAGGAGGAGGAGGAGGAGGAGGCGGAGGAGGAGACAGACAGGAGGGGGGATGGGCCGTCATGAGGGCACAGGCGCTCATTTTGCCGACGGGCCAGGAATTAAGAATTGCCAGGCTTGTCCTGGGGGCAGTTCAAGCAGGTGGGTCCTCGTGGCGGGCGGCGCCCAGGAGTCAGGAATCACAGAACTCTCGGGCCGCCAGCTCCGCGCTGGGGCCGCTGTGGGGGGCGGGCCCCCGTGGCGAGCGCACCCGAGAGTCAGGGCCATGTCCTCGGCCAGTTTTCTGGTGACCCTCCCGTCCGTGGGCCACCTGTTGTGCGCGCGCCGCGTGGGAGCTGCATTATACGCGGCAGTGCATCGACGCATGCTGGGGCCCAGAGTGCAGGCGAAACGTTTGGGCTTTCGTGCTCCGTTTTCCGGCGACCCGCCCGTGCGTGGGCCACCTGTTGTGCGCGCGCCATATGGCAAACGTATCTGGTGGCAGTGCATCGGCTTCAAGTTGAGTCCCAAAATGCAAGCGGCACAGTTGTTTTTTCACAAAACCAACTGTTCCGCTTGCATATTTCTGGTAACCCACCCGTCCGTTGGTAACCTGTTGTACGCGCGCCTTTTGGGACACGTGGCAGTGCGTCGATTCATGTTGAGACCCAGAACGTAAATGAAACAAGGGGTTTTTATCAGCCAGATTTCTGGTGACCCGCCCGTCCGTGGGTGTTTTTTTGTGCGCGCGCCGTGTGAAAATCGCATTCAGTGGCAATGCGTCGACTCATTTTGCGGCTGCAAGTGAAACAATCGGCTTTCTCGATTCGTTTTTTGGTGACCCACCCGCCCGTGGGTCACCTGTTGTGCGCGCGCCGTACGGGACACGTATTGAGTTGCAGTGCGCCGCCTCATGTTCAGTCTCGGAATGCAAGTCGATCTTTTTTTGTTGTCAAATAATTTTTGGTGACCCACGTGTCCGTGGGCCCCCTGTTGTGCGCGCGCAGTACGGGAAACGTATTGAGTGGCAATGCGTCGAGTCATGTTGCGGCCCATACTGTCAGTGAGGCAATCGACTTTCTAGATTCGTTTTCTGGTGACCCACCCGCCCGTGGGTCACCTGTTGTGCGCGCGCCGTTTGGGACACGTATTGAGTGGCAATGCGCTGCCTCATGCTGAGGCCCAGAACGTAAATGAAACGAAGGTTTTTCTCAAGCGTTTCGTCTAGTGACCCACCCGACCGTGTGTCACTTGGTGTGCGCGCGCCGTACGGTGAACGTATTGCGTGGCAGTGTAGCGCGTTGACTATGTGGAGGCCCAGGAAGTGAAACAATTTTTTTCTCAGCCAGATTTCCGATGACCCACTCGTCCGTGGGTCACCTCTTGCGCGCGCGCCGTACGGGAAGTGTATTGAGTGGCAATGCGTCGACTCATGTTGCGGCCCAGAACGCAACTCAAACAATGGGTTTTCACAGCCAGTTTTCTGGTGATCCAGTGACCCACCCGTCTGTGGGTCACCTGTCGTGCGCGCGCCGTAAGGGAAACGTATTCATAGGCAGTGATTCGCTGATGTTGAGGTATAATTTGAATATGTAACCTGGTTTCTGGTGACCCACCCGTCTGTGGGTCACCTGTTGTGCACGTGCCGTATGGGAAATTTATTGAGTGGCAGTGCGTCGACTCATGTTGTGGCCAGGAGCACTCGTGAAACAGTGGGTTTTTCTCAGCCATGGCTCCTCCAGTGACCCGCACGTCCGTGGGTCACTTGCTGTGTGCGCGCCACGTATTGAGTGGCTTTGCAGCGCCTCGTGCTGAGGGCCAGAGTGCAAGTGAAGCAGCTGGTTTTTCTCAGCAATTTTTCTGGTGATCGAATCGTCTTTGGGTCACCTGTTGTGCGCGGGCCGCATGGGACACGTGTTGCGTGGCAATGCGTCGCCTCATGTTCAGTCTCAGAATTCCAGTGTAATGATTTCTTTTCACAAGTATGTAAAACGTCTTGAGTGGCAATGCGCTGCTCAATATTTGATGTCCAAGACGCCAATGAAACAGTTGGTGTTCTAATCTAGTTTTCTGGTTACCCATCCGTCTGTAGGTCACCTGTTGTTCGCGCGTCGTACGGGAAACGCATTGGGTGGCAGTGCGTCGCCTCATATTGAGCCCCATCATGCAAGTGAGACGCCTGGTTTTGCTCAACCAGTTTTTCGGTGACCCACCTGTCGCCATCTCCGTGTTGAGGCCACGGGGGAGGGTGGGTCCCCGTGGCGAGCGGCATCCAGGAACCAGGGGACGCCATCTCCGCGCTGCGGCCACGGTGGAGGGTGGGTCACTGCGGCGGGCTGCACCCAAGCATCCAGGGTCGTCACTTTCCGCGTTGAGGCGTGGTGGGTCCCCGCGGCGAGCGGCGCCCGGGAATCAAGGGACGCCATTTTTTATGAGGAAAATCCTGGAGGCCTCGCGCGGCGCGTAATCGTAGTATGATCTAGTCCACTTGTCAGTTCCATAAGCTATGGGTCGACGCTCGCGCGGCGATGCTCAGGAGTCAGTCCGACGTAAATCCGACGTAAGTCCGACGTAGTCCGACGTGAACCCGACGTAAATCCGACGTAGATCCGACGTAAATCGGGTCTCAAGTTACCGCGCGAGGCCTCCAGGATTTTCTTCATAACATTTTCAAGCTGATCGCGGGGGAGGGTGGGTCCCCGTGGTGGGCGGCTCCCAGGCATCCTGCGCCGAGCCAGGAGTTCCAGAACATCTGCGCTCGAGATTGGAAAAACAGGGGTCTTGTCTTGCAGGGAGGACCGGGCCGAAAATTCGGGAATCCTCCTTTTCGGACCCGGTCCGGATCTCCACCAGACGTGGTCCAGAATCTGCTCCGTCTGACTAACTTTACGTCGGGCCTGTCCCCCTACAGGGGGATTTTCGACGACAAAAAATAATGCCCCCCAAATACCCCAAGAAGGTAAAAACATACAAAAAATAGTCCCCAGACTATTTGGGGACTATGCTTTGATTATGTTGGGGGTATTTTTTGTTTTTCGTCGAGAATCCCCCTGTAGGGGGGAGGACAGGCCCGACGTAAGATTAGCTGTGCACGATGCCTTTTTTTGAATTCGCGTCTCTCCACGGGCGCAGGCCGGGAATCACAAACGAGGACCTCAGACTGCACCATCCCCCCGCAGAACCGCAGGGAGGGTCAGGGGGATCCCGATTGTGAGGATGGCGCTGATGATGGCGACGACGACGATGATCACTGCCCACCAAAGCACCCCGCAGAGCAGCAGGGAGGATCAGGGGGATCCTGATTGTGAGGATGACGCTGATGATGGCGACTACGACGATGACGCTGATGACGATCATGATGAGGAATAACAACTATGACCTTAGACTGCACCATCCCCCCTTAGAACAGCAGGGAGGGTCAGGGGGATCCTGATTGTGAGGATGACGCTGATGATGGCGACGACGACGATGATCACTGCCCACCAAAGCACCCCAACCCAACCCGAAGCCCTCAATTTGCCTTCCATTTCCAGTGGGGGGGGGTCTGGGAACGTTGAAAAAACACATGGCATCCGTACCCCCCCCAACCCGAAATTCGGGTCAAATTCGGGTCTTCGGGTTGGGTTGGGGTGGTCTGGTAGGTAGTCAGATGACGCTGCTGACGATCACGATGAGGATGGGACTGATGATAAGGGTGCGGACGAGGATGAGGATGCTGATGCGGACACTACTACTGATAATGATAACGACGACGTTGACGGTGATGGTGGTGACGATGACGATGACGCTGCTGTTGATGATTACTGTGTTTATTTTGACCACGACGATGATGATGTCGATGATGATGATGATGATGATGATGATGATGATGGTGGTGGTGGTGGTGGTGTTGGTGGTTTTGGTGATGGTCATTGTGATGGTTGTGGTGATGAGGATGATTGTGATGATGAGGATGGTGATGTTGAGGATGATGATGATGATGATAATGATGATGATGGTGATGGTGAGGGTGATTGTGATGATGATAATGGTGTTGATGGTAATGATGATGACGCAGCAGATGAGGGTTATTCTGATTACGTATCATGATGTTGATGATGCAGATGGTGATGACGATGATACTGAAAGTGATGACGACGATGATGCTGCTGCTGATGATGGTGCTGATCATGATGATGATGGTGATGCTGATTGTGATGCTGCTAATGATGACGAAGCTGATGCTGTGTGTGCTAACTCATAACCATTATGTTGATCGCGCTGCTGCTACTGGTAAGCGATGATGGCCATGGTGATGCTGATGATGCTGATGATGATGCTGATGATTGATCATGATGATGATGATGAACATGATTGTGTTGTTATGCTGATCATGATGATGATGATGCTGTTGACGTTGCTTCTGATGATGATGGTGATGATGGTGATACTGATAGGTCCAACGACGGCGATGCTGCTGATGATTCTGATTCTGATTATGCTGATGCTGATGGTAATACTGATGATGATGATGCTGATGCTGATGCTGATACGCATTGTTATGGTGATGACGATGCAAGTGATGATGATGGTAATGCTGCTGCTGCCGCTGATGACGTTGATGCTGATGGCTGACGGTGATGATGATGATGATGATGATGATGATGATGATGATGATGATGATGATGATGATGAGATGATGATGATGATGATGATGATGATGATGATGATGATGATGATGAGATGATGATGATGATGATGATGATGATGATGATGATGCTGATGCTGATGATGATGATGATGATGATGATGATGATGATGATGATGATGTTGATGCTCATGCTGATTACGATGCTGCTGATTAGTGTTACAATGAGGATGATGATGCTGATTGTAATGTTGCTCATGATGACGGAGCTGATGCTGTGTGTGCTTCTTCATAACCATTATGTTTACTGCGCTGCTGCTGATGATGCTGATGATGACGATGATGCCGTTGATGATGCTGATTATGATGATGTTGCTTCTTCTGATGATGATGATGCTGCTGATGATGATGATGATGATGATGACGATGGTGATGGTGGTGATGATGGTGATGCTAATGGTGCTTTGATGGTGATGATTGTGATGATGGTGGTGGTTACGATGATGACGGTGACGATGGCGGTGAGGATGATGAGGACGAGAAAGAGGAAGAGGAGGACGAGGAGGAGGAGGAGAAGGAGAAAGAGGAGGAGGAAGACGAGGTAGAGGACAGGAGGGAGGATTTATCCGGAAGGAACGAAGAGGCGGGGGATGTTGATGAGGAGGAGGTGGGGGAGATGAGCTGTGAAGGGAAGTGAACGATGGGGGAGGAGGAGGAGGAGGAGGAGGAGGAGGAGGAGGAGGAGGAGGAGGAGGAGGAGGAGGAGGAGGAGGAGGAGGAGGGCCCCACGAGCTGGCACCAGTTGTCGCAAGGCGAGCGACTGGCCTTAGGCGACCAGCTGCGCCTCGGCGGGCCCCCTGGCCTCACGACGGCGACACACGCACTGGGCAGCGCCAGTGCTCACGCTCAACAGTCGGCGGCGCTGGCACCGCGGCTGCCGAGTCCTTGGCTGCGGCGCGGGGCGCTCCGCCTGCCTGCAGGCTGCGCCGCTGCCACCTCTGCTTCGCATGGCCAGGGTCAGCGGCTTGGAGCCCCGCCTGGCGCCTCCGCGAGCAGCGCCTGTACCTGTTGCGCCAGACTTGTGGAGGACGATCAACGCAGAGGAAGCATGCTGCCAGATCATTTCCAGAGGTCTAATAATGTGTTAAACCTGATTTAGACATGTAAAGAACATGTTCAAAACATGTTGAAACATTTTTCCTACATGTTAAACACGTCTTAAATTCAATGATCGGACTGTTGGGGTGTCCATTGTCGTGGCATCCGCAGCACCAGACCCTCGGCCCCGTGCGCCACGGGGCGTTGCCATTGCTGGCAGCGAGGCGGGGGCCGAGAACGACTGGGAGGCGCGTTGCCACACGGCCCTTGCAGCGGGCGTTTGCCAAGGCTTGGCAGCTCTGTGGGGGACTGTCGGGAAATCAGCTCCTGAAGCACGCATTGTCCTGAGTAGACCCCCGACGCGCGCAGCTTCTCATGCGAGGCCATGGCCTCACCCGCCTCGCCCTTAAGGGGCCCGGGCGCATGCCCGCACAGGCGTTCCGTCTGTTCCGTTGGCAGCTCTGTGACCGCACCCGGCACCGCAAGCACGCCCAGCCGCGAGAGTCCCCTCTGTGGAACGTGCCCGCGCCTCTCGTCGGCCACCAGCTGCGGGCGGACCTTGGGGGGGCGTGGTCGACGCGCAGCGTCCGCGCCTGAAAGTCAGGCCACCCTTTGATGCTCCGCCCAGAAGCACATGGCGAACGGCACCTTCGCCGCCTCTTCTTTGCACGCCTCGTGGCCGCAGACGAGGCGTTCGTTGGTGCCCTGCTGCGCGCCTTCCCTCGCCCATCCGTCGGCGCCGCAAATGGCGAGGGCGATCTGCTGCTCCTCGTTGGAGGCCGAGCGGTGGGCTTTCGCCTTGCTGAAGAGCACGCCGCCCTCTCCCAGGCCCATGTCGTCGATCTTGAGCCAAGCTCGACGTCATAGGTTCGCGCTCGGGCGCGCCAAGCAAGTGCACCACCGCGGGCCCGCCAGCGTGCCGTCGAGGATCGACCGGCGATCCACGTGGAGGTGCACGGGCGGCGTCGCGTGCTCCAGCTCGACGGCCACGGCGTGAAGCTCCGCACGGTTCATGTTCCGCTGCACTGGCAGGCGCACCGGCAGTGGATCCCACGGCGCATGCGGGAGCTTGCCGCCCAGCCCCTCCTCTGCCGCCTGCTGCGCCGCCCAGCCTGCGCGCCCGAGCCTGCAGCGCCACCTGCCCTGAAGCCCCCTTTTCTGCGGCGACACGGCCAGTGAGCGCGGGCAAGCCCTGAACGCTCGAGCGGATGCGGAGGAGGCAGACGTCGGAAGCAGGAAGCAGGAAGAGGAGGAGGAGGAGGAGGAGGAGGAGGAGGAGGAGGAGGAGGAGGAGGAGGAGGAGGAGGAGTGCAATAATAATGGCAATACTTATGCATCAAATCACCCTCCCGTCGTCCCCTTCTCAGCAGTCCCCACAGGGCTTTCTTTTGGCGTGCTACAAGGTGCGCCGTCTTGAAAGACCAGCACGCCATTTGCCTGCCATTCAGGCGAAACCCTTTCTGAAGTGGAATTGCCTTGTACCGTTCTATCGCGTGACCAAAGATGCAACTCTGTATGATCATACAGTGCAGCGCGGTGTGCAGCGGCATCCTTCTTCTGAAAAGTAGGGCCGCCACCTGCACTCGCGCAGCTGTTTCTCGAGCTGCATTTCTGGTCATGAACTCCTTGATCGTCTCAAACGGGCGCCCCACTTTTGGAGGAAATCGAGGGGAGGAGGAGAAGGAAGAAATGAAGGAGATGGGGGACAAAGAGGAGGATGAGTAACCGAGTGCCCTGGATGATAATCATACCTCCCTTTCCCCCCTGAGAGTTGTTTTTTTCCGGCCAAGACAGAGTTGGTCGGGGGAGAGGGGCGGCGAGGCCGTACTTCATTATCGCGGGGGAAATTTCCGAATCGAAGTTGTTATCTTCTTGTGTTGAGTAGCAACATCATCTCGGACGTGTGGCAGAGCTATGGTATTCTCACCAGTTCAGCTTTTCCGAAGTCGCTAACTTGCGGCAGGCCTATCTGATATTCTCACCATTGAGTTTCTACAGTCGCCTCGAGGCCAAGAAACTCGAGGCTGAGCAAGCTGAGAAGGATCCTCTCTGACTCCCCTCCTCTCTTCCTCCTCTCTCCATCCACTCCTCTCTCCCTCTTCTCCTCTCTCCGCTTTTCCTCCAGCCCCCATCCACCGATTTTTTTTTGTATCCCGGGCGCTTTTCGTTTTTCGTCACTGGAAGCGGGCCACCATGAGCTCCCACACATGTGATTTAGAGAACGGCGAAAAGAACAGTAGGTTTCTCACAAAAAATCGCAATGTCCAGATGTTTCTTGGGGGGAGGGGGGTGAACTGGTCTTGGGGCATCTCTCCTTTCCCTCCCTTCCTCATCCCCTCTCCTTCCCTTTTCCTTTCCCCTCCCCTCCTTGTTTTATGTGTTATATGAGATTCTGACCATTGCAGAGATTCTGACCATTGCAGCTTTCCGAAGTCACGGACGTGTGGCAGGTTGGGGTATTCTCACTGTTCCAGCTTTCCGAAGTCACGAACGTGTGGCAGGGCAGTAGGATTCTCACCATTTCAGCTTGGCCACGTCACGATCGTGTGGCAGGGCTAATTATGTGACCTTTTTTTTCCTTGTTCATATCCCACGTACGACTTGCCGGGACACATCGTTTTATTGCCCCCTCAGCACCCCGAATGTTGCTACCCCCTGGGTGTTCCTCTCACGGGGAATCGGTGATTATGCTGGTGATGGTGGTGCTGCTTTTGATACTGATGCTGGCGATGATGTTGTTACTGCTGCTGCTGCTAATGCTGCTGATGATTGTAATTCTGATTATGTTGATTCTGCTGGCGATGCTGATGGTGATGCGTATGATGATGAACCATATGATGATATTGCTGATGCTGACGGTGATGCTGCTGATGACGAGGATGATGCTGATGATGAGGATAGATCTGATAAAAAGGATGACGATGGTGATGACGCCGATAACGATGATGATGATGACGATGATGATGATGATGCTGATGATGATGCTGATGATGATGACGATGATACAGGTGATGCTGACGTTGTTGATGTTGGTGCGTATGATGATGATGATGATGATGATGATGGTGACGATGATGATGATGATGATGATGATGATGATGATGATGATGATGAGGGTGATGAGGATGATGACGACGACGACGGTGATGATGATCATGATGATGATGCTGCTGATGATGGTGATGATGATGATGGTGATGGTGATGCTGCTGCTGATGATGAGGATGATGGTGATGGTGATTGTGGTGAGGAGGATGGTGGTGAGGATGCTGCTGATGTTGCTGATGCTGCTGCTGATGCTGCTGCTGATGCTGATGATGCTGCTGATGCTGATGATGCTGCTGATGAGGATGATGCTGATGATGACGACGACGATGATGATGTTGTTGATGATGATGATGATGCTGATGATGCTGATGATGCTGCTGATGCTGCTGCTGATGATGATGATGACGATGATGAGGATGAGGATGAGGATGAGGATGAGGATGAGGATGATGATGATGATGATGATGATGCTGATGATGATGATGATGCTGATGATGATGATGATGCTGATGATGATGATGATGATGTTGATGATGATATCATGATGATGACGATGATGACGATGATGAACGATGATGAATGATGTGCTGATGTGATGATTGATGATGATATGATTCATGCTGCTGCTTCTGTATGATGCTAGATGATGATTTATAGATGATGGCTGCTGCTGCTGATGTGATGATGATTGATGTGATGATGATGATGCTGATGCTGATTCTGATGCTGATGATGAGGATGATGATGACGACGATGATTTGATGATGATGATAGATGATGATGATTAAATGATGATGATGAGATGATGAGGATGATGATGATATTGATGAATGATGAATGCCTGCTGCTGCTGCTTGCTGATGCTTTGATCTGATGCTGAATGCTGATGCTGATGCTGATGGCTGTTATTGTTGATGGCTGATGATGTTCAGGAGGAGAGGAGAGGGCGAGGAGGATCGTGCGGAGGAGGGGGAGGAGGAGGAGAGAAGGAGGAGGAGGAGGAGTAGGAAGGAGGAGGAGGAGGATGAGAGGAAGGAGGAGGAGGCTGCAGGAGGAGGAGGAGGAAGGAGAGGAGGAGAGGCGGGTAGGAGTAGGAGGTAGGAGGAGTAGGAGTTAGTGAGGGAGGTGAGGAGGCAGGTGAGTCGGCGTAGTGCGGCTTGATTGAGGATGAGAGAGGAGGTAGTCGGAGGGGAGGCTGCGTCGGTACGAACATACGCCCACCAGGAACCGGAGGATGCGTAGACGGCTGTGTCTGCGGTGCGTCGTAGTATTACTCGGGATGAGCGGATGGAGAGATGAGGTGGAGGAGGAGAGGCTTAGCGGAGGATGGGGGGGGGAGGCGGCGGTGCGGACGGAGGCGTCGAGGTCTGAAGGCCGCGGCGAGGAGTCGGCGGGAGTGGGAGGGGGCGAGGCAGGAGAGGTCTGCCGAGGAGGAAGCGGAGGAGGCGGACGCAGGAGGTGGCAGCCGAGAGGAGAGAAGGCCACAGGAGAAGGGAGAGGAGGAGGAGGAGGAGGAGGAGACGTCTGCGAAAGCGGCAGCCGCAGCCGGCCAGACTGCACGGCCGACCTCGGCAGCGCCCCCTCCCCGCTGTGCGCCGCCGACCGAATGCAGCGAGGTGGCCGAGGGCCCCGCCGGGCCGCGTCCCGCCCCGGCCACGGCAGAGCAGCCGGCAGAGCCGGCGGCGGCGGCGGCGGACTGCAGGACCCGCCTTTGTCCTCCCCCATTCCTCCCCCCCAGGCCGCCTCCCCTTTCTCCTCCTCCTCCTCTCCTCCTCCTCTTCCTCCTCACCTTTCCTCCTCCTCTCCTCCTCCTTCTCCTCCCTCCGCCTCTCCTCCTCCTCCTCCTCCTCCTCCTCCTCCTCCTCCTCCCCTCTCCTCCTCCTCCTCCTCCTCCTCCTCCTCCTCCTCCTTCGCCACCTCCCCCCCCATTCTCTTTTCCTTCTTTCTCCTTGAGCGGCCTGTCTTTTCTCGGCTCTGGGAGAGAGCTGCCTTGCCCTCCCTGTCCCTCTGCCTCTCGCTCGTCCCCGTGTGGTCTCCGCGTTCCCTTGCCCCTCTGTCTGCGCCCTTCCTCCCCTAGCCTTGGCTCTTCGGGGACCTAGGTGGCCCCCAAGAGGGCTCGTCCGCACCGCTTGGGTGCCGCTGACCCAGGCGTCCCAAACTCAGGAGGGGAAAAAACACACAGACACAATTGATCGTCGACCCCCAGGAAAATATAGGAAAATATGGGAAGTGGGGGGAAGACAGAAACCCAGAAAATATGGGGAAATATGGGGAATCTTTTTTTTCTGTGTGTATTTATTTGTGTGTTTGTGGGCCCCTTCTCACAAACGGGGCCAGAGCAGAGGGGGGTCGGAGAGTCGCGCCGCATCGCCGAGGCATCGACGGCACGGCGCGATGTGGAGTCCGTTTTCCTCCAATCCCGTCGTCGCTACGTCTACGCGTCGGCGATGCGGTGCGATCCTCCGGCTCCATCTGCTCCAGCCCCCTCCTGGCAAGCCTCAGCTGCCGCACCCCTCTCGGGTGACCAGGCTCCCTCCACGGAGGAGAACCACCTCGGCCCTGAGAATTGGCCCTTCTTATGAATCCTCGGCGTCCACTGGGCAGCCCCGCCCTCCTTCGGTGGTTCAGAGATGGGGTCCCGAGGATAGGAAGGTAGCAGAGGATGGATCTGCACTGTTTGAGGCACCTCGTCCATTTGTAGGGGAACCAAAAGTGGCATAAACATAACAACTCGGAGGTCCGCGCGGACCTCCGAATTTTTATGTTTATGCCACTTTTTTTGTTGGACCCCATCCACTCCCGGGCCGACCCGCCGCCCTTCTCGTACACTGTCGTTTTTTTATAAGCCTCTTGCGCGGATCATGTATTAAACATGCAGGGATTCAGTATCAAAAGCAACGATGCGTTCATGCATACATTTAGTCATACATTAAACATGTATAAAAAAACAATATTTTTCAAACATCCGATGTGTTAAACACTGCCCTGGGCACGAGAAGAGTCAAACAATGGTCCGGGGCCGATTTTGCTCCATGGCCTGCAAGTACTGTTGGGTCTGTTCTTGGCCACCCTTCTTTTTTTCGGCTCCAGGTTCGCCCGCAGGAGGACACGCCCGACCCGACCCTTCCTCCTCCTCCTCCTCCTCCTCCTCCTCCTCCTCCTCCTCCTCCTCCTCCTCCTCCTCCTCTCCTCCTCCTCCTCCTCCTCCTCCTCCCCCGCCTCGCTCCCCTGCGCGCCTCCCCCGCTCCGCGCCCCCCCCGCCCCCCCCGGGCGCTGCCGGCCGCTGCCCCCCCCTCCCCAGGGCGCTGCCGGCGCCCTGCGCCCAGCACTGGGGAAGCCCCCAGGCCCACGACGAGGCCCCGCCGCGGCTGGACGGCCCCCCCCCCCGGCCCGGCCCCTCTGCGGTACACCTTTGCAGTCGGGGCGTTGACCTAAGGTAGCCCTGAATAAGGAACGAGGCCTATTTTTTCCGTCACTTAAACTTCGAGTCCCCATCGGAGACATAAGGAGCCCCCCCCCCGGCCCCTTTCTGCGGTACACCTTTGCAGTCGGGGCGTTGACCTAAGGTAACCCTGAATAATCGGGGGTGGACAGACCTCCTACCCTGACACGTCGATCGCGAATTGGCCGTTTTCGGTTCGCGAGACGGCGTCGCGGCCGTCATTTTTGCGGGTCCAGGTCGGTCGGTTTCGGTCCCAGGCCGTTTTCACTAAGGGGAGGTTGATTAAAGGGAGGTTTGTCCACCGCCGAAATAAGGAACGAGGCCTCTTCTCTCCATCACTTAAACTTCGAGTCCCCCTCGGAAACATAAGGAACACCCGAGGCAAGTTGTGACACCATCAAGGAACACCGAGCCCCTCCCCGACGAAATGTGTTCCTGCCGCAGCGCCCCGACTGCAGCTTGCAGTGGGGCATGTGCCCCTACAGGAGGAGTATGCAAAAACATTGAAACATGGTTTTGGGTACGTTTTTTTTTTTTTTTCTCCCCTGATTTCTTTGTGTTCATATATACCTATACGACCACCCTTCGGGTGATAAGGAGGTTCGGGGGGGGGAGGAACCAACGTCTCACTCGATCGGTCTCACTATCGATCTCACTATCGATCTCAGTATCGGTATCGCTCGATCGATCTCCCTCGATCGATCTCACAATCGATCTCACTCGATCTATCTCACAATTGATCTGACTATCGATCTCACAATCGATCTCACAATCGATCTCACAATCGATATCACATTCGGTCTCACGATCGATCTCACTATCGATATCACAACCGCTCCCACAATCAACGTCATCATCATCAACAACAACATCATCACCACCAGCATCATCATAATCGGGACACAGTCCTCATCATCAACACCAACATCATCATCATCACGGTCATCAACATCATCGGGACACCACCATCATCATCACCATCACCACAATCATGATCATCAACATCAGCATCATCATCATCACCATCGGGACACAGTCATCGTCATCATCATCAGCAGCATCAGCATCGGGACACCATCATGATCACCATCGTTATCATCATCATCATCATGATCATCGGGGCACCATCATCATCATGTCATCCTCATCATCGACATCGTCATCATCATTATCATCATCATCATCAGCATCATCAGCATCATCATCATCAGCATCATCATCATCGTCATTATCGGGGCACCGTCATCATCATTACCAACATCAGCATCAACATCATCATCATCATCACCATCGGGACGCCATCATCATCAACATCATCATCACCATCATAATAATCATCATCATCATCCGGACGCCATAATCATCATCAACCTCATCATCATCAACATCATCATCATTGGGACACAATCATATTCAGCATCATCAACATCAACATCATCATACTCATCATCATCGGGACACCATCATCGTCATCATCATGGTCATCAACATAATCATTATGATCATCATCATCCTCATCATCGGGACACCATGAGCATCATCATCATCGTCATCATCATCATCGACATCATCATCATCATCATCATCATCATCATCGGGACACCATCATCATCATGTCATCATCATCATCGTCCTCTTCATCACCATCATCATCAGCATCACCATCATCATCATCATCGTCATCATCATCATCAGCAGCATCATCATCATCATCAGCATCACGATCATCATCATCATCATCATCATCGTCATCATCATCATCATCATCATCATCAATATCTCATCATCATCATCATCATCATCATCATCATCATCATCATCAACGCGGGACACCGCGGGACACTGGCGGGACACCGCGGGGCACCGCGGGACACCGCGGGACACCGCGGGACACCGGCGGGACACCGCGGGCCACCGGCCGCCCGGAAGGGAGTCATTTGGTCCGGCCGCGCCTCAGCCACACGGGACTTTCAGGGGGGGGGGGCGGGACACCGGCGGACAACCGCGGCCACCGGACGGCCCCGTGGAGAATCATTTGGTCCGTCCTGGCCGCGCATCAGGCGCACAGAAGACTTTTCCTCGCCCGCCCACGCAGCTTCGCCTCGCCCCGCACGCACGGCACGCACGAACACGAAACCGAAATCGATTTCCTGGTAGGGGGGCTCTCCGTTCCACTTCGATCTCACCCCCTCACCTCCGATATATCTATATATATATATATATATATATATATATATATGGGTGTGTAAAACATAAAAAACTGTTTGTACATTCTGTCTTCCAACATCTGCCTTTCGGAGGACGGGCCCGACCCATTTTTTTTTTTTTTTTTTTTTTTGTTCTTTTTTTGTAAATTCTGCCTTCCAACATCTGCCCTTCGGAGGGCGTGCCCGACCCAACTTTGGCCGACGTGCGGGGCGCACGGCCTCCGCCACTGCCCACCCGCTGCCGGGCGCCACGCCAGAGGGCGGCGCACGGCTCCTGGCGGACGGACCTCCTTCAGGAGGGGAAAAACACACAGACACAATGAATCGTCGATCCCCAGGAAAAATACGGGAAAATATGGGAATGGAGGGGGAAGAAAGACAGAACCCCAGAACATATGAGAAAATCTGGGGCATCCTTGTATGTGCGTGTGTGTATTTCTTCTGTGTGTCCCAGGGCCCCTTCACTCCTGGCCATGAAGGGGGGCCCGCGGGCACCCCATCGGCCCGCCCCCCGCGGGCGGCGAGGGGCCCGAGCACCCCCGCCCGAGCCAGGCACGGCGGCTCTCGCGCGCCCCCTCCGGCCGCGGCGAGGGGGGCGCGGTCTCTCCTCGGGGCGCGGGGGCCCCGCAGCCCGCGAGGAGCTCGCAGCCCGCGGCGCGCGGGGCCTCCCTGTGACCCTGGTGAAGGGGCCCTGGGACACACACAGAAATTCACACAAATAAAAAGGCTCCCCCATATTTTCCCATATTTTCGGGGTTTTGGTCTTCCCGCCCCATTCCCATATTTTCCTATATTTTCTTGGGGATCGACGATTCATTGTGTCTGTGTGTGTTTTTCCCTCCTGACCTGGGGGGCCCCGCGGGTGTTCCCGGTCAGCCTCGGCGCCTTCGGGCCGCGTCTGCGGTGCTGTTGGCGGCCAGGCGCTCCAGCTCGGCGGCGAGCGAGGGTGTGTGTGTGTGTGTGTGAGTGCGAGAGAAAGAGAGAGAGAGAGAGAGAGAGAGAGAGAAAGAAAGAGAGAGAGAAGGAGAGGGCCTTCTCAGAAGGCGGCGGGGCTCGTCAGAAGGCCTCCAGCCTTCTGAGAATCCCACCAGCCCTCTGGGCGCAGGTGGTTGAGGGCGTTTCCTGTTCCACCCCCTTCTTCCCCTTCGTGGGTGGGTTTATCCCTTCCCCCTTAGGGGGTCGCATGCGAACCCTACCCCTATCCCTTCCCTGGAGCTGGACAGGCGGTGCCGCGACCCAGTGGAGCGTCCAAAGCGGCCTCGGCGAGGACGTTTTGGCCCCATTTAGGCCTCTTGGGGGGGCAGGGCTAAAAGAAGCTCCCCTCTTCTTCGATCGATGTCCTCCAATATGGCCCCAAGAAGCGCCCAAGGCCACAGGAGGCCCCAAGATGGCCCCAAGATGGCCCCAACAGGCCCCCAAGAGGCCCCCAGGAGGCCTCCAAGAGGACCCCAAGCGGCCTCAAGCGGCCCCCCCGAGGCACCCAAGACTCCCAGCAGCCTCCCAGGACCGCCAAGAGACCCCCAAGATGACCCACGAGGCCACCAAGAAGCGCCCAAGGGATATCCCAAGAGGCTCCGAGAGGCATCTAAGAGAACCCTGGCCCTTTTGCTTACCCTCCTCCTCCTCCTGCTCCTCCTTCCTCCTCCTACTCCTTCTCTTCCTCCTCCTCCTTCTTCCTACTCTCTCATCCATCCGTCCAGCCTCGTCCTCCTTCTCCCTCCTTCGCACGGTTCGGCCGCCCCCCTCGTTGCTCCCGCACTTCCTTGATCACCTCAACTCGCCTGGGCATCGTTTCTGGATGGGCTCGTGGAGATACTTTTTGGTCCGCGGGCGCACGAGACGAGTCGGACGCTGAGCAAGCAGGGCAGCGTTTGCAACCTGCAAAGGCAAAAACAGGACGAGAGCAAAGCCTGGCGTGGGGCGAAGCACTCAGAGCGGCACGAAGACGAGGAACCCAGGCGGGAGAGGTGGTGCACCTTGCCGCACGGGCAGAATTTGAGCCGACCGCACGGAAACCTGCCGTGGTGGTACGCCTTGCCGTGCGGGCAGAACTTGCCGTGGTGGTAGACTTTGCCCTGCGGAACCGTGCGCGAGCACCAAGAGCGGGAGCGCAGCCAACATGGCGCGAGAGGAGCGAGGCCCCTCGGCGGCCAGGGTGTGCGGTCAGCGCATGTGCCATTGGCCAACCATGTAGGGCACCGAGCATCGAGCCACCCGTGAAGAGCAGGTCATCCGAGAAGACGCGAACGGCACATATTACCAGTTTGAACATATCCCTATCCCTATGTTTGACATCACTTCACCTCGATGCCGATCTTAAGGATTCCCTCAGTTTCTGAGGGCCTATCCCTAAGATTGTCCTCGTTTTTTGCTCGCCCATCTTAGGGATATGGATAAGTGCGAGGCTGGTTAACATACCCGAGGGTAGAAAGGGAACTTGTCGCACAGGTAGGACAACAGGCCACACATGACCAGCGTCAGCAGGGCATCCGTGAAGACGCGGACGGCGCATGCCCGAAAGGCTGGGTGGACAGGAACAGCACTTGCCGTACAGGACAGCAGGCCAACCGACACGACCAGCGCCGAGCGCCCCGCGCGCACGAGACTGGAAACTGAAGATGACCGGCACGAGGGTCGTGCAGGTGAGCGCCGCCCATCAGGTGGCCCGAGGGTGGAGCGGCGGGTGGCCATGATGAGGCCAGCGCCCGCAAGTGCATGCCAGGTGGGCCGTGACGCCTTGGGCGAAGGGGGCCATTGGCAAGGATGGGGCACGCTCGTCCGAGCCCAACCGACATGTACCTCTGCGGCCATCACGTGGAGGGACGGACGACAGCTATGCCCCAGGGGAGCTGGTGCCGTACCAGCCGGACCAGATCCACAAGAGGTTCATATGAGGCAGGTGATCGCTGCAAGCACACGGAAAGCCTCGGCAGAGGAATACCTAGGTGGAGCTGGCAGCTGATCATGGATGATCTCGGCAGAGGTATACCCAAGATAGAGCTGGCAGCTGATCGCTGAAGAAACACAGTGGACCTCGCCAGAGGTATACCCAAGGTGAAGCCCCGTCGCGGCGGGCTGTCGTTGAGGAAGTGACTGCAGGAGGACCCCAAGGAGGAGGAGAAAGAGGGGAGGAGTTGAATTCCGCTGATCGCTGCAAGCACTAGAAGAGAAGCCCACCCAAGGCGGGGTGTGGAGAGGAAAGTGCGGTGGGGGTGGTGGAAGGTGGCTACAAACGGTGTCTCTTGTCGGCAGCAGGTGCTTCCCAGCTGTGGCTGCGGTCGTCCTGCCCTTTGCCTGGGTACCCGGCGTTGCTGCAGTCGTCCGTGGCGTGCTCCTGGCTCGTGGGGTGGAAATTGGTGTAGAGTTTGCGCTGGTGGCTGGTAGAATGGGCGTCGTAGCCGTTCTGTCGCCAGGCAGCCAGGAATTCGTTGCCAGGTGGCCGGGGATTGGATGTGTGGATCCTTGCGGACGAGACCGGGACGAGTTGCTCGGCACTCGGTCCAGCTGTGCCATACCCAGTTGAATGTGGCACCGAGCTCGGATTGCATCCTTTTGATCAGGTCACGGCTGCTTTCGGCCGCACCTTGTGCCTCCACCAGGTGCGTGGGCGCCTTATACGCCTGATTGCCGTCATGGGCCGGGTGCGGCAGTCGGTTGGCGTGAGGGGGTTGGCGGCCGCTTCGCGCCAGACTCCTCGTACCCACATGCTGGCAGCTTTGCTGCTAGGGACCGTGCGTGCTGCGTGGCCCTGTCCCCGAGCTCCGCATTCCCACGGCTTGTAGCTTGACCAGCTGGATCCGCACGTGTGCCCGTAACTCACCACCCACCAAACCACCCCAACCCAACCCGAAGGCTCAGATTTACCCTCGATTTCCAGTGGGGGGGGGGTCGGGAAACATCGAAAAAACACATGTGGAACCCTTACCCCCCCAACCCGAAATTCGGGTCTTAGGGTTGGGTTGGGGTGGTCTGGTAGGTAGTCAGTAACCATGGACACCCCAGCTGGAGCCACAGCTGGTCCACCCGCTGCTGCTCGGGCTCCGCGCGCGATCCGCGCGTCGCTCAGCCTGGTCGCAGGGGCCCCCTGCTCGGTCGCGCCCCTGTCCGTGTCCCCCAAGCCACCCCAACCTAACCCGAAGGCTTCGATTTGCCCTCCATTTCCAGTTGGGGGGGGGCTTCGTCGGGGGACGAAATCTATACATATCCACTGCTCCCTGGCCAGGCCCATCCTGAACCCAGGAGCTGTGTATACGCCCTCCTGGCCAAACCAGGAGGGCGTGGCGTATACACAGTTGCTGTGTTCAGGATGGGCCTGGCCAGGGAGCAGTGGATATGTATAGATTGCATCGCCCTACTTCGGGGAACACCGCAAAAACACAAATGGAACCCGTACCCCCCCCAACCCGAAATTCGGGCCTTCGGGTTGTGTTGGGTTGGTCTGGTAGGTATTCACTGTCCGTGTCCCCCTGTGCGCGACCAAGGTCTCCCGTGCGGGGCCGCTGCTGCCAGCGGTCTCCCCCCCCGGAGTCGGGGGGTGCTGGCGGCCTCCGTGTGCCTGTCGGCGTTGCCGAGGCCGCTGCTGGCAGGCGAGGCGGCGCGGAGGGCCACGGTGCGGGCAGGGGACTTCGACCAAGCAGTGGCGAAGCGTCCTGGCTTGCCTATTAGCCCAACCAAACAGTGTTCTAAGAACCCTTTGTGTGTTTCCACGAACTGTTCTCAGAACAGTTCTGGCCGAGCCTGTCCTGTTTCAACACCTCGGGCTTCTGTTCTAGGAACCTTGTTTTTTGTCCTCCGAGCATCTTAGGGCTCTGAGAACGCTACGCGGCAGGGCTACAGGAATGCCGGGGCGGTCGGTCCCCGCTCCGTTTGAGTTGGCCTCCTCGTCGGCAGGTGAGGGGGCGGGCCCCTCGTCTGCTGGGGGCTCCAGACTATTCCGCGGGAGGCCTCGGCCGCCGGCCCCCCAGTGGCCCGTCCGGGCCTGGGCCGCGCAGCCTGGCCGGGCGTCCCGTCTTCCCCCAGGGGCGGATCGGTAGCCAGGACCCGGGTGAGGGGACCCGGTTGGTGGTAGGGCCCCTGGGGCCCCCCAATTGGCCAGATTCACTGAACCAGGTTTGCCGTAGCTGGTGTTTTTCGGGTGACGGCAGTTCCGGTCAGTGGAACTTGGACGGAGGGGCGCCCCCGGTACAAATCACTAAACCAGGCTCCACTAAACCCAGTTCTGCCAACGCCCGAGCGGAGAGGATGGGAGTCGTTCCCCTTTGGTCGCCCGTCGATGTTCGACGGCGAGCGAGGGGGGGAACTGAGAGGGAGAAGGCCTTCTCAGAGGGCGGCGGGGCTCCTCGGAAGCCCTCGCGCCTTCCGAGAAGTGTTCTCTGTCTTCGGGGGAGGCTTGGGAAACTTCCCAGAAGTCCGGGGGACCTCCGGGCCTGCCGAGGAGGCCCGCTCCTTCTCAGCTCCCTCCCGGGCGCGCCGCCAACCTTGGGGTCGCCCGTCGAGGTGTCCGTGGCCTCCCCCGCTTCTGCGCCGGCCTGTGCGCTGTGTGGAGGGCGGGCTGCCTGCGCGGGCGTGGCGGCGCCGGTCGACACTGCTGTTGGGTCTGTTGGGTCTGTTGGTCTGTTGGGTCGTCGTCGTCGTCGTCGTCGTCGTCGTCGTCGTCGTCGTCGTCCGTGATCCGAGGCGGGAGTTTATACATGACCACCGCCTGGAGGGTCAGTTTTCGGAGCCTCGGCAGGCGGTGGATATGGACATATTCGGGCCCCGGGGGCCGAAATATATCCATAACTATCCACCGCCCGCTGGGGCACCAGGACGTCGGCTCCCAGGCAGTGGATATGGATCAATCCCCGCCTCGCACGTGAGCACGTCGGGTTCGAGGCTTGCAAGCCAGTCGACGAGGGTGCTAATGCTGCGGTGGGCGGGGTCGGCGTCCTTGAGTGGAGCGTCCCTCCGAGCATAGAGCCTCCAGGCGTGCCCCATCAGAGCCTCTTGGGCAAGGCGACGCTCCAGGCAAACGGCCGCCCATCTCTTGCCGTCCCAAGTGACGCCAGGCGGGACTCCTTCGTCGGTGAGTGCGTTGGTGTAAAGCGAACGGATGTGTAGGCGCAAGCAAGGTTGTGTCCCCGGGCGTTGTCACTCCAGTCGTCCGGTTTGGGGCCCTGCTGGGAGGTGAGGGCGATCCGGGCGTCTTCGGAGGCCGGGTCCAGGCAGCGGACGTGCCTTGCCCGGGCCAAGGGAGGGGCCGTCTCCGTCCCACGCTGGTCGTCCACTGCTGCGAGATGGGTCTCGAAGTCACGGTGACTCACGGGGGGCACGAGGGTGGGGGGAGACGCGGCAGGATGCTGAGGATGTGTTCGCACCGACGCTTGTCTGAACGGTCGGGCTGGCGAAACTGGGGTGGCGTCACGTCGTCCTGCCTTGCCACAGCCCGCTGGTGGCCGAGCTCGCCCCGCAGGCCGTCGTCGGCGGTGGGTTTGGGCCTGGGGGGGCCTCTTCGTTGGTGAGGGAGGGTGCATGCGGACAGAGTCCCTGTCCAGAACACTGGGCGCGATGTCCCAGGTGTGCACCAGGCAGATGCGGCAGTGCCAGGAAGCGTCCAGACTTTCTCTTCGTCTTCGGGGATGCGCGAAGCGTCTAGACTTTTTCTTCGTCTTCGGGGAAGGCTCAGCAAAACTTCAGAAGGCCGGGGACGTCCGAGCCTTGTGAGAAGGCCCGCCCCTTCTCAACTCCCCCCCCTCGCTCGCCGCCGATAAGCAGACCAGAAGGGCCTGCGGCCCACGGGAGGTCCCAGAGCTGGCGGCGGCACTCCTTCAGGCTTGGAGTCAATTTCGATCTTGTACAGGTTTGAGCTCGTGGAGCCCAGAGAGAGAGAGAGAGAGAGAGAGAAGCCTGGCCTGATTTTCAGGCTCGCGGGGCATGTTCCTGTTAACGCTGGCAACGGCATGTTTTGCCTGACGCTTCAAAGGGAGGCTTGGACTTGAAACACGATCTCCGAGCTACCGTAAGCAGTGTTGAGCATCAGTAGCGTCGATCATGGGGCGTTGGGCTCGGGCCACGCTGCCGTCTGGGAGGTACAGACCGATCGAAAGGTCTCCCGGGTTTTTGAGGCTGGGATCCAGGGAGCAGCCCTCCAGGATGGGCTGGTCCCCGGGAGGTTCTGGTGCTGCGTAATTCGAGATGCTGCGAGTTTTCTTTGGCCCAGAAGGCTCGTGTGGAGGTTGGGGGGTGAGCCTGGTCAGTTTCGGTCCGTGTCGCGCGCTCGGACGAGGCGAAGCTGCGCGAGGGCAAGGGAGGACCTGCTCTAGGCAGCTACACCGCAGCTAGACAGCTCGCCACTTGCTGGGTGCTAGGCGTACTATTGCCTCCCAGTAACGCTCGAAGAACTGGGGCATGGAATTCCTCACGGATCTGATCATACTTTTGCGCCCGGCCCAACACGCCGCCTCCAGGCGTTCCAAGATGCCCCGCTGGGTTACAAGATGGACCCCCCCAGCGGGGCGGCGTCGAGGGGCTGCGATGGCCCCC
>CAUYUJ010022366.1:5000-105589 GCA_963575745.1 Prorocentrum cordatum
GTAGACATAGGGGGGGATGCATCGACCCCCAACCGCCCATTGATCGCCGATTGGGGCCCGATAGCCACAACCTGCCCAGGAAGGTGCGTATTCACTATCGGAGGCCTTATCGCCGATCTATCGGCGACGTATCGCCGATCCCAGGCGATGCATCCCCCCCTATACGCCAGTCCCCCCCTTGTCGCTGCCCCTCCAAACGGGGCTGAGGGATTCCCCGCCCCCCAAGCGGGACCCCCCGGATCCCTGGGCCCCCGGGGACTCTCTCTCTCTCTCTCTGAGCGGCCTCGCACGGGGTGATTACCCAGCACCGCCGGGCGCCCCTGCCAGGCTTGGCCAGCAGGCCCAGAGTGGCCAGGAGTCAAGCAGTGGCGAAGCGTCCTGGCTCGCCTATAGCCCTACCAAACAATGTTCTAAGAACCTCCTGTGGCTTCCACGAAATGCTCTTAGACCATGTCTGGCTGGGGCTGTCTCGTTTTAACACAAAAGGCTTAAGTTCTAAGGACATTGTTTCTGTTCTTAGAGCAGCTTTGGATTCTAAGAACATGTCGTGGTAGGACTAAAGAAATGCCGGGACGGTCGGTCCCTGCTCAAAAGAGGGTGGGCAAACGGCCCAGACGCTCACCAGACGCCCGAAGCCTTACAGTGGAGGCCCATGCCAAGAAGCACTGTGCTTGCCTCCAGGGTGCCCTGGGTTTCCTGGGCTTCGACGGCTTGGCCACGGAAAGCGTGACGTTCCCGCGCTGAAAAAATTCAATGGACGTCCTGGGGTCTCGGGGTCAGGTTTCTTGTGGTCGGGGCCCCACTGTATTGGGCCCCACTTTCGGGGACTCGGAGGTCCGCGCGGAGGTCTCGGATTGGCGCCGGGGCCCTCTGGCGGCGCCTCCGGCGCCGCCCTTGGCGCGCTCCGCGCGCCAGGGAGCGGGTCCAGCGCGGACCCAAGAAATCCGCCTGGACCTCCGAGTTTGCATATTCATGTAACCCACCAGACGCCCGAAGCCTTACTGGGCCACGTTTGGGGCTCTCTCGAGCCATCTGGGACCCATATTGAGGCTCAGTAGCCCATGGGAGTCGAAAGGTCGAGACGGGACAAGGGCAGAGGCACTGATTCCTTTCGTAGGGGTTTTGAAAGGATTTTGGCCTCCCGGGAGCGTTCTTGGGAGACCCCTTGGCAATTTGAAGCCGTCTCGGGACGGTTTTGGGGCTTTATGGAGGCGCTTCGAGGCTACAACGAGCAGTGTTGAGCTATCGTGCCCCGTCTTGATACATCCCGGGCCGTATCGAACACACCAACGACCCGCGAGTCCCCGCTTCCGGATCCAGGGAGTCCAGTACATCACTCATGCCATAGATCGTTTATTGCATTACGATTCCCCGGTGAGGGCGGCTTCAAAGAAGCCTCCACGGCCCAGATGTCAAGCTTCTGTTTGGGAGAGTGGGTGCGTTGCCTATTCGCGGAATCCTGCACTGCGAGGTGCCCGACGAGGAGAAGGCGCTCTTGGGGAAGGTCCGGGAGCAACAAACTGCAGCGTCGAAGATTCTCGGAGCTCCGCGCGGCTTGCCTGGGTCGGCGCCGGAGCCCCCGGAGTTCCGAGAGTTTGTAGTTTTATGCCGTGTCTTCTTCTGGAATCGGGGGTGGGCAGAACCCGCAACAGTGACACGTCGATTGGTGAATTGTCCGTTTTCGGTTCTCGAGAGGGCGCCGAGGCCGTTAGCCGTTATTTACTAGGCTTACGCCCGCCAGGTTTGGGCCTCAGGTAGTTTTCACTAAACCACGTTTTGCTAAAGGGGGTTCTGTCCAGCGCCGATAGAAGGTGAACCAGAGCGCAATGTGGGAGCCTACGACCTGCACGGGGTGCGTGTGGTACGAGGGCTCTGTGCCTGGCAGCAAGTTGCCGATCCCCTCCAAGCCGCCCGCGATTCCCGAGGAGCACGTCTTCTTGCGGAAGGACAATGGGACACTTCAGAAAGGATTGGGGCAAGGGAGAGAGAGTCGGTGGTGGTCACTTCATGAGAACCCAGACAGTCTCGCGTCGTGAGAAAAACACGAAGGGTGTTTCTTTGACAGTGTTCGGTTTCCGTGGGCCCTCGCTGGGAAAGGGTCGCGACCTCGGGGACCTTGTATCGGGAAAATCTGGACATCGCATGTCTGGGCAGAGCAGCTCGTACCACGACGCCGCCGCCGCCGCCGCCGACGACGACGACGACGACGGCGACGACGACGACGACGACGACGACGACGACGCGTCGCGCTTACGATCCGCAGCGAAGCACGTATTCAGGAGTGGGCCCACTTTGCGAGGCTTGGTGCGCAGCACAGTCGCTGAGCGGTGCTGTGGCCCCCCGCCCCCAGCACAGCCCCCTCTCTCCGGAGCAGCAGCCAGAGGGGCCGCCCTGGTTGAGCGGCTGCATGCCCCTCGCAGGGGAGCTCTTCGAGGCCCCCTGCGCCCGGGCACAGCGCGCGCCCTCACCCTCGGAGCTCGCTCTTCGAGGCGTGCGCGGCCAGGCAGCCAGACGCTTCGGGATCGCACGACTCGTGCCGTGCTGAGCCGGCTGGCGCCGTGTCGGCACCCCGGGGGCGAGAGGCGACGCGGGGGGGGGGAGGAGGAGGAGGAGGAGGATGAGGAGGAGGAGGAGGAGGGAGGAGGAGGAGAGAGAGGAGGACGAGAGAGGAGACGAGGACGACGAGGAGGAAGGAGAGGAGAGGACGAGGAGCGCCCCCAGCCCCGCGAGGGCAGGAGGCGACGCGGGGGGGGGGAGGCAAAGGTGCAGAGGCCAGGGGGCGAGAGGCAGGGGCCCGAGAGCGCGAGGTCGTGGCCTGCGGGGGATGCGTGGGCAGCCTGAGATGGCCGCCCTCCTCCTCCTCCTCCTCGTCCTCCCTCCTCCTCCTCCTCCTCCTCCTCCTCCTCCTCCTCCGTAGCCATTTTGGCTCAAGTCCGTAGCGTGAGGCTCAGGGCTTGACGAGTGGCGTGGGGGGATCCGCGGCCCCCAACTGCTTTCGCCTGTTGCAAGGCACACTTCCTCGGCACATTTTCGAGACAGTACCGTCGTATTGCTCACACCTCTTCCCGCGTTCCATGGCTAATGGTTCCTCTTCGCATGCCGCTGCTGCGAACAAGTCCGCAGCTGTCTCGGATCGCAGGACCTGGGCCGCCCCATGGCTCTGCCGCTGGTGTACGCACCCGCGCACAGGGGCCAAGTGGTGGAATCGAGGAGATTGCCAGCAATGTACCAGCTGTCGTGTTGCTAAGGGGGCCAGCTTCGGTGGCCCCAAGCCCACCGACGGCCCACCTGCACAGAGGCCAGCCTCGACCAGCGTGCGGCGCAAAGGGGACAGCGTGCCGCCTTGGTCAGATGTGGCGGCCAAGGATCGCGAGATCGCGCAGCTCAAGGCACAGCTCAAGGCGGCCAGCGCCCCCGCCGTGGACGAGGGAGCCAGCGAAGCTGATGACCCACAGGGACGGCTCGCAGAGATTGCTTCGCTCCTCCGTGCCTTGGGCACAAGCACCGACCCAGCCATCATGGGCGCGAGGGAGGCCCTGTCCAAAGAACGGGAGGCCATCAAGCTGCGCATCGTTGAGTCGAAGCCATTCGCGGGCCAGCTTCACCACTATACCACCCGCATCGACGCGCTGGTGCAGGCGAAGGACAAGCGCCAGGCCGCGCTCCAGGACCTGCAGGAGCAGCGCAAGCGCCTGGATGACAGGATCACCGAGACAGAGGGCCAGATCGCTGAGATCACGGCCGAGGTGCAGGAGCTTGAGGCGCTGCGCTGGAAAGTCTCGGCCAAGGCACCTACGGCGGCACCTGGCGAGTGCTCCCTGCGCGCGCTCGTGCCCGCAGTCGACATTTCGGTCGAAAAGATGGGCGAGATGCTCCAGGGCCTGGGCGCGGATGACCAGCTCGCGCAGTCGGTGGCCACGGTCTTCAGCCAGCTGCGCGCACTCGCGGACAAGGCAGCTGCAGCAGGGTCGGACGCATCTCCCGCATCTCCAGCACCAGGGCAACCTGAAGGAGGCAGCTCCAGTGAAGCTGCGGCTAGTGGACCCGCAGACATGCCGTCGGCGGGACAGCAGCAGGAGGCGCAAGCCAGGCCTGTCCCCATGGACACAGACGACCTGGACGAGTTGCGGGAGTTTCTGCGCAATGCCATGGGCGATGACACGCCGCAGGAGGAGGCGCAGGTCAGGGAGGCCATCAAGCGAATGGCCAATGCAATGGAGACTCTTCAGGCCAAACGGATGCGCACGGGTCAAGCCTGAAGGTCATGACTCAACAAAGGTGGTGCTGGACAAAGCGGCCTACGGCCTCGCCTACCTGGTAAAGTTCATGCTAGTCTTCTGGTTGGTGAAGTTTTGGACGGACATCAACCTCGGCTACGACATCCTGCTGAAGATAGGGTACCACAGCGGTTGGCTAGGGCAAGTGCTGTCGACGGGCTCCCTTGGTAGCCGCGCGGATGCGGGCTTTAAAGTCGTCAGACCTTCCCCAAGGTCCGCGCCTCGGGAGCCAACGGGACCCAGCACCTCTGCCGCTAGCCGTCGCACAAGCTCAAGAAGTGCTGCTACTCCTGCTGCGCCGTGTACGCTGCAGGAACGTGCGGGCGGCCCCGTAACATGGGGCCGCTCTAGTCGATACCGCCACGACCGTTATCGGGGGTTTCTTATCGCACTGGTAGTGTGCTCGGTTGAAGGGGTGCATGCCAATGGCTCCAACGTGAACCAGGTCCTCACCTCCAACCTTACGTCTCATGGAGCCATGGCTGGAGTCTTGAGTGCGCCCCGCAGCTACAAGTCTATTGTCTGCCTGCAGGAACATCATGGCGATGACCAGCGACTCCCTGAGCTACAGAATACAGCGCGCCATCATGGGTTTCATGGAGTATGGACGGCGGCCGCACCTACGGGCCGAGGAGGCACTTGCGGAGGATGCGCTATTCTTGCACCGAAGCATGTGCGGCTTGGAATGGGACCACTGTTGACCACTCCGTCTCTCGCGCCAGGCCGAATCACGGTGGGACATGCCAGCTGGGGACCACGGGGAGGCACAGTACTGGTCTCCATTTACTTGGTCGACTCGGTGGGGCTCAATCAAGAGAATATGGATCTACTTACCACTTTGGCACAATACCTGGAGGCGCTCAATGGTTTGGGACAGCCATGGATTGTGGCGGGCGACTGGAACATGGACCCATCGAGCACGATGGATTGGATGCATTCGGTACACGGAGTTCAGCAGGTCCCAGCCCAACCCACATGCAATGCCACGCAACCTGGCACTACCAGGGATTATTTTTGCGTCTCGGCGGCCCTGGTCGATTGGATTCGAGGATGTGAAGTCGGAGTGGCAGCGACCTTTCCGCATCAGCCTGTGCATTTGGGGTTCCAATACTGCGCACATGAGCAATGGGCACGCGTTCCTGTTATACCTCGTCCTTTCCCGACAGTGCCGAAGGTGGGTTGTGCCAGATTCCCACCCAGACGGCAATGGGCACGCGTGAAGCAGCTAATCGATCAAGCCTCAGATGGCGTGACCTTGGCTGCGGCGTGGGATGGGGTTATTGCGACGATGGAGCATGAGATCCTCAACCGCAATGACATAATGGACATAACGCAGCGGGGACTTTATCACGGCCGAGCTGGTCCAGACCAATGGGTATGGAAGCGAGCGCAGGCAGTCGTACCACCGAGACCGAAGCGGTTGAGCGCCTACCAGCAGTATGGCAAGTGGTGTCGGCATCTACGCTCCACATACACACGAACGCACACGGCCCTCCAACGCATAATGGAAGAAGCAGATGCGAACCGTTTTCCCGCTAGACTATTGCCAAACATTTACGGCCAGCATGGACAGTACGTCAACAGCCTGGGCAGTCTTGACCAAGGCATGGCCAAGGAGCAGCGGTTGTTCGCGCAACTCAGTCGGGACCTTCAGGGTTTCTTCGCGCGGGTTGTACGTACTGGCTGGGTTGGGCCGCTGCTTGATTATGAAGATCGAATCCAGCTCCACAGTCTGCACGACAGGTTTTATGAGCCTGACTTCCTAGCCAGGATAGACCAAGCCCTGGACAAGGTGAATCGCGTGACGGAGGCCATACGCAAGTTTGCTGGCATCGAATGGGCGCAGTGGGCCAAGCAGGCATTTCAAAATGGGGCTGGCAAAGCGCACAGGTACACCAGGGTGCGCGAGCTACAAGAGACGTTGCAGTATGCCGAGAACGACCGTGGCCAACCGCACCACATGGCAGACGAATGCTTGGATTTCTGGAAGGGTGTCTGGACCATTCATGATGACACAGCGGTCGCCACGCCGGCAGGACATGCAGATTGGGAGGACTTACCTGAGATCACAATCGATGACATTCGTAACATACTCAGACGATTCAAAGCCACTACGGCGCTTGGGCAGGTATCGATGCAACCCCGTGCACTGACCCAAGTATCGGACATTGGATTGGGAGTCCTTGCTTCTCTCTTTCACAAATGCGAGAGGTTGGCGTGCTGGCCCGTGCAGAGGGTCACCACGGTGCTAGTGAGACTCCCCAAGCCCACGGGGGGCCACCGCCTCATCGCACTCATCAATACTGTGGTCCGTATTTGGAGCCGATTACGACGAAGGATATCTAAGAGATGGGAGCTCGCCAACCCTTCAACTGCCTTTTGGGGCACGAGGCCTGGGGCGACTTCTACCGACGCTGCGTTTCAACACAACATAGCTGCAGAGACGGCGAAGCTCAATGGCATGCATACGGTCAGTGCACTCATTGACATGTACAAGTGTTTCGAGACGATACGACATACCGCGCTGCTGGACAGAGCCAGTCAGATGCAATTTCCGATGAGATTACTCTGGATGTTGATTCACACATACCAGGCACCACGGCAGGTGCGAGCTTACGGGTCACTGTCCACCAAGTTCACCTCCGCGCAGGGCATACTAGCGGGATGCTCTCACGCCTGCGCCATGGTCCACCTGCTTCTCTGCCAGTCCTTGGAGGCCCTACGCAGGAAGTATGTGGAGGTGGTGCCACGAGCGTTGATGGACGACGTCAGCTTTCAATGGATAGGTGCAGAACCCTCTCAGGCGGTTGTCCTATTTCATGCAGTACGATGGTTCATTCGCCAAGTGCAGCCGCTGGGTCTCATCATTCAGGTAGACAAAAGTGGATGCGTGGGTGGCACTACGGAGGCGACACGGGTGGCGAAGAAGCTTGCGGGATTCATTCGGTTTCGCTGCCACAAACACATGCGCAATCTAGGACACGAGCTCGCGGGGGTGCGACTAAGACGTATACAAGAGAGAAAGCGTGTCATGGGCGTTCTGGCCAGGAGGGGCAAGTTGGCTGCGCTGCAACGGGGGCGAGCTCAAGCTCATACGCTGTGGCGCGCGGGCCTGCTGCCCGCTGCTGCGCATGGAGCTGGAGCTAGCGGGGTCGTCCCTGCGACGCTGGCAAAGCTACGCACACTGGCTGGCTCTTTGGTGGGAGCCAAGTCACACGCCAGCCTTACGGCCTGGCTTGCCACACAGAGTGATGAATGGTTTGACCCGATATTCGACGTCACGACAGACCTAGTATGTAGATATGCTATCACAGTGTGGGATGGACTGGTACCCCTCAGTCAGCTACAACGGGCGTGGACTGCCATGATGGAGGCTTGGAATGGTGAATACACGTGGGCCAGATGCAATGGCCCTCTCTCAGCGGTGTCGCTCAGCCTGCACAGGGTGGACTGGAAGATGGCGGCGGCACATATGCTATACGACGACCAGGGCAACCTCGTGAACCTTCTTACCACTACGCCGTGGGATGTGAAGCTGTTACTGCGACAGAGCATTGGACGATGGCAGATGTTGCGTATTGTTAGCCACATGCAGCCTATAGTTGGGAATCCCCATGGAGTCTGGAGGCGTGCACTTCGCAGCTCAATTCTCAGCTTGAAGAATCCGATACATAGAGGCTGCGCCCGCAGATTGCTTGGTTCCGCACTGTGGCCCCCAGCAAGGAAGAAGGCCCTAGGGATCTCGGACAGCCACCAGTGCGAGATGTGTGTGAGTTCTGAGGCTGGCACTCTAGGGCACCAGTTGTATAATTGTGAAGGGGTGCTTCACCCACCTGAGGAGCTGGCTGTTGAATCCCTTTCTGAAGAGGTCTTGGAGCGCAGGGAGTATCTGCGGGGTCTTGGGGACAATGGGCTTGGCGACCCAGAGTGGGACTCTCTTGAGCTGTACGGGTTGCCTTACCATCCCATCAAGATAGCCCCCCTACCCACGCAGTGCCCTGTGTTCCACTGGGGGGCTACGCATCTTCCCTGGGGGCGGCGGATCTACACTGACGGCTCGGGGCTCGCGAACGCGAGCCCTGAACTGCGTAGGTGTGGATGGGCCGCGGTGGAGTTGTCGGACTCTGGGCTGCCCTTGAGGGCGGTGTTTGGGCCGCTCCCTGGGCGCCAGTCGGTGCCCCGTGCGGAGCGGTACGCGGGTTTGATGGCTCTTTCGGTAGCCCCCCAGGCGACCACAATATATAGTGATCACTTAGCCTTTGTGCAGGAAGGCCAGAGCTGGAGTCCCCAGCTGGCCTGCGGTTTGTCACGACACGCTGATGTGTGGCGTCGCATCTTCCAGCTCTTCGAGCAACATAGGCCTCCGCCCGAGTTCGTTTGGGTCCCTGCACACAGAGACATGGATGAGGTCATGTCACTGGAGCAAGGACAGATCACCAGTTACTTGGGTAACGCTTGGGCCGACTTTTTCGCGCGCCTTGGAGCCCAGGACCATCAGCATGCGCAGGTTTGTCACGACGCGGAGAAGGCCCATTTGAAGGCCTGCAAAGCCACCTGGGGTTTCTTGGCGCGCGCGGTCCAGATCATTGGGGAGTACTCTAAGACGTTTGAGCCCCCAACGATTCCAGTGTGCCAGTATGCTGAGCGAATCAATTTGACGCTCATAGAGCACGAGATTTACCGACTGCCGAAGCGTGCGGAGTGGCGTTGCAGGAGGTGCAATATGTCTGCCAGGAGCGAAGCCACACTGCGGGTTATGTGCAGCGGGGCCGCTAGGAGGTGCCAGGGCAGCGAGCTAGAGCGCTGCCGCGCCGACATCATTTTCGCTGCCGAACCCCAGGCACGCCTTCACACTGCGAGCAGCCCCGCGGTGTCAGATCCTGTTCCTCCCTCGCTGGGCCAGGACCCCTCCTCCCCCTCCCTGACCGACGCCGCGTTGGAGGCTGGGTTGAATGCCATTGCCGCGCTGGGTCACAGGCCTGCCCGCCACGGTAGGGTGACCATATGTCAGAGGTGTGCTGGATACTGGATCCTCCCCGACGGCAAGTGCCGCAAGCTCAGTAGACAGTGCGAAGGGGAGGCCAAGGTAGCCAGCACGATTCAGAATCACAGAATGTACTGGCGACACGCAGAGGTAGGTTGCCACCCCAAGACGGGCGAAGTTTTGGGTCCGTGGGATGGCGCCCTTGTTTCTGGTTCGGTGCCTGGGGCCGTTCGTTTCCCGTCCTCCGAGGCCACTGGACCTAGGGCTAGCTCTGCGTGTTCGGCCAAACATGATGGTATGGGGCAAGGACACTGTGGTGGTCGTGTCGAGACGTCGTCCCGTCGTGCACCACGTCCTTGCCCTCCCACGGCTGCGAGCACAATTTTGACGCAGGCTCAGCCTGTGCCTGCTTCGGACTCTGATTAAATCAGAGTTGGCCTCCTGATGCGGTGCGAGTGGGGACTGCCCGGCGTTGCGCCGTTAGTGACCCTCGCACCGCTGGAGGCCAGTCTTCGGGGCGCGTAGTGCCCCCCTTCGCCAGGCCCCTCACCTGGCCTCTTCACTGCTCGGCGCTAGTCACAGACCTGCGCCTCGGCAGCCGCAAGCCGCAAGCCTCCTCCTCCTCCTCCTCCTCCTCCTCCTCCTCCTCCTCCTCCTCCTCCTCCTCCTCCTCCTCCTCCTCCTCCTCCTCCTCTCCGTCTTCGTCGCGGGGGCCCCACCATCTCATCACTCCGCTCTCGGGGGGCGGAGCCCCCAAGTGTCAGCCTCCCTCGGGCCACCAGCGCCCTGCGCACAAAGAGAGCCTGCAGCGTGCAGGAGGAGTCTGAGCAGATGGGGTCGGACAGGATGGGGGTGTAGGGCCAGGATGAATCCGCTACAGAGCGTTCCGGAGCGCTCTGAGGAGGCCGCGGTGCCTGGTGCATCTTCCAGGGCCGCCAGGTCTCAGAGATTCTCGATGCATCCTCGCCCGATGTTATCTTCGTCTTGGCTTCGTCTGATTGGAGGGTCGCGCCGCATCGGTGATGCATCGCCGTCCGTCGCAGCTCGATGTGGCGCAGCCGCAGGAATGGCGTCCCCCGCCCTCCTCCTCCTCGATGTGGCGCCCTGTCGATCCCTTCCTCCTCGATGCGCATCCCTCCTCGACGTGCACCCCTCCTTGAAGGGCATCCCTCCCCGTCCCTCCTCCTCGATGCGCATCCCTCCTCGAAGGGCATCCCTCCCCGTCCTTCCTCCTCGACGTGGCGCAGCCGCAGGAAGGGCATCCCTTCTCGCCACCTGGACGGGGAGAGGGGTGCGGTAGATGTACCCCTCCCCTCCCCGGTGCGGCCTCCCGCCGACGAGTGCAGCCCGTCCTCCGAGGAGTCCAATCAGGAGGGGAAAAACATACACAACACACAAGTCATTTTCGATTCCCCAGGAAGTATTGGAAAATATGGGAAGTGGGGGGGGAGAAGAAAGCCCAGAAAATATAAGGAATCCTGGGATTTGTGTGTACCTATCTGTGTGTCCATGGGCCCCCTCATTCAAGCATGGCCAGATGCACTCCGACGGCCCCTCGCCAGAGGACGGCTGCTTCTCGGAGGCCCAGAAGCGCAACAAACATAAGCTCCTGGCGCTCCGCGCGGACTTCTCGGAGCCGCGCCTGGGCCCCCCCGGGCGGCGCCTCTGGCGCCGCCCCTGGTGCGCTCCGCGCGCCAGGGAGGGGGGTCCAGCGAGGATCCGAGAAGCCCGCGCGGAGCGCCAAAAGCTTGTGCTCACGCCGCTTCCTCTCCTTCGAGACGCAGACGTCGATTCAGCGCCGATGTGGCGCCGATTCGCATGAGCCGACAAGCTGGCATGGGACGCTCCCACGAGCTGCCATCGAGCCCCTCCCCCGAGGACTTCAAGCACGGCCAGATGCACCCCGACGGCCCCTCGCCCGAGGACGTGTGCTTCGGGGCCGGGGCCGTGCGCGCCGGCGCCGAGCCCGGCGACCGTTTTTTTTTTGTTGTCGCGCTTGCTCCTCTCCTGCTCCTCTCGACTGGACGTAAGAGTGACCTTTCTCCGGAGTGACCTTTGGTGCGGGCACAGATGGGCCCCCAGGTGGCTGACAACGAAGCAGGAGCAGCGGCTTGCGCGCCCAGGTTTGGCCCCCCCGCGGCCCCCAAAAAGCCGCGCACCAAAGGTCACTCTCACCCAGGGTCACTCTTGCGTGTAGCCGATCCTCCTACCCTGACACGTCGATTGAGGCATTGGCCGTTGTCGGTGAGCGAGAGGGCGTCGCGGCCTTCCTTTCTGCGGGCCCAGGTCCGTCGGTTTCGGGTCCCAGGCCGTTTTCACTGAGGGGAGCTTTACTAAAGGGAGGTTTGTCCACCGCCGAGTGGGGCTGCGAGGGGTGGGCTTCCAGTGGTGATGCGGTCCCCCGTGCGTCGTTTGTTGGCTGGCACCACGCCCTCTTCCTTTCTTTCGGAGGGCAGAAAAAAAATTCAGGGGGGGAAAAAACACACGGACGCAATGAATCGTCGATTCCCAGGAAAATATGGGAAGTGGGGGGGAAGACGAAAACCCAGAAAGTATGCGAACATTTGGGGAACCCTGAGATTTGTGTCTATCTATTTGTGTGTTTGTGGGCCCCTTCAAAATCGGTGGCGAGCAAGAGGGGTGGAAGTGAGAAGGAGAAGGCCTTCTCAGAAAGCGGCGGTGCTTCTCTCAGAAGGCCTCTAACCTCCTGCGTGGTGTTCGGTGTCTGCGGGGACGGTTCCGAAAACGTCTCGGAAGGCCAGGGTACTTCCGAGCCTTCTGAGAAGGCCCGCTCCTTCTCACTTCGGCCCCGGGCTGCCGCCAAACAAGAAGCATAAACATAGTCTCGAGACGGTCCTCGCGGGTTTCTTGGATCTGCGCTGGGCCCCCCTGGCGGCGCCTCCGACGCCACCCCGCGCCCGATCCGCGCTGGGCCCAGCGCGGAGCCGAGAAGTCCGCGCGGAGCGCCACAAGTTTATGTTTACGTCGTTTCTTTGTTGTTCCTCTGTGATTGTTTCCTCTCCCGCTCTGCCTCCAGTCCTGCCTGCTCCCCGTCCGAAATATTCCTTCGCCCACTACCGTCGTCGTCGTTGTCGGTTCCCTCCGTCTCGCCCTGCCTTCCTCCCTTTATCCTTACATCGGGCCCGTCCCTCTACAGGAGGAATATACAAAAAGAGTCAAACAATAGTCTGGGGACTATTTTTTAGTATTGTTTGACCATTTGAGAATATGTTTTGAGTCTGTTTTATTTTTCGTCGACAATCCCCCTATTGGGGGACACGCCCGACTTATCCCTATCCCCCTCCTGCTCTTGCTCTTCCTCGTCAGTTTTCACGCAGCTCCGCACCCACCGACTGCCCCGAGGTGGCACGCCTACTTTCTTGGACCCGAAAACGGCCGCACCCGTGCTTCCGCACGGGTGGCCCACACCCAGCATTCTCATGGAACCCCCCCAGGGTCCATGTCGGTCCGATCGGTCCGGTTCGATGTCGGTCCCGGCTGGTTCGATGCGATTCGATTCCGATATTCCGACGATCAGATGAGCCCGATGTTTGCATAACAAGGTTGTGTACCCAAGCGGCGCGGCCGATCTGATTCGATTCTGATTCCGGGAGGTTGCGGCGAGGTCCGACGGACATTCCGATCCGACCAGAACGTTCGATTCGATGTTGTTCGATCTTGACCCCCAGCACGCGGAGACAAACGAGACCCCCAATCGTGCGCCTCGACCACGTTTGCTGGGGCTCTGCTGGACGAATTGGACGAGCCCCAAACGGGCAGGGTCGCGTGGGGGTTCCTCTTGGGCGTCGCGTGATGTGGAGGGCGGTAAATGTGAGGGCAGCGAGGGCTTCAGAAAAGGAGCCCTTTAGTGCCAAAAGGGAGCCCTTCGAGCCCGAAAAGTACACCTTTCCCCCCCCCCCCATTCATCGTCCCCCCATTAATCGACGCCCAGTCCTCCAATCGACGCCCAGTCCTCGCATAGTCGGCTCCTAGACCCACTCCAAGCGGGTTTGGGCGAGGGGGGGGGAGGGAGAGATTGCCATGAAGGTAGCGGGTCCTAAGGCTTTTCGCCGTTTTCGGTTTTCAGGGGCCCTGCACGGTCCCCGGAGCCGTCAGAAAACGATTCGGGATGAAGAGTTGATCTCGGGACCCGTTTTTGCCACGATAAGAGAGGAGGGGGGGAGAGGACCTGGGGGAAGGGGCATAATGTTTACAAAATCTGTCAGGAAACCAGGATGGTTCACACGTATTTCGATGCCTCCACCTTCCCATCCTTCTAATCCGCATCATCCTCATCATGGTTCTCTTCCTCCTCTTCAGGCAGGTCGTACAGCCTGGAAGCACTTCACGCAAGGCAAACATACCCAACGGAACAGGAGGGATAATGACGTTATGTTACTGCCCTCTCCAAAGTCAGCATAGCTAGTGCCTCGTGAGCGTCGCGGTCACTCCTCCCGTCCCCCACCCCCCCCCGCCCCCCCTGAGATCCGACGGCGCGAGAAAGTGGCAGCGTCGCCGCTGGAACGGGTCGAGACGTCCGGACCTCGGGGCTTCCCCTCCGCGGCCCCCCGCGCCCATCCCCCGCAGGCGAGCAGGGCGAGGCCCCGGAGCCGCGGTGGGAGCCGGTGCCGCTGAGGGACTCGGCGGGCGGCGCGGCGCGGGAGCTCCCGGAGGCGGAGCCGCCGCCGCCCAGGCGGCGCGGGGGGGGGCGGGCGTCGGCGGGGGGCGGCGTGGCTCCGCCCGGAGGGGTCTGGAGGTCCCGGGAGGATCGGCCGCGCGCAGACGGGGGGTACGGCTACGGTAATGAGGTTCGCGTCCTCCTCCTCCTCCTCCTCCAAGCAGGTCAGTGTCCTGAGATAGATTGGATTGAGCGCGCAGCGCAGAGTCTAATCTAATCTAATCTCCTCCTCCTCCCCCTCCTCCTCCTCCTCGCCCTCCTCTCCCTCCCCCTCCCCCTCCCTCCCCCCTCCTCCTCCCCCTCCTCCCCCTCCCTCCCCTCCCCTCCCTCCTCCCCTCCTCCTCCCTCCTCCTCCTCCTCCTCCTCCTCCTCCTCCTCCTCCTCCTCCTCCTCCTCCTCCTCCTCCTCCCCCTCCTCCCCTTCCTCCCCTCCTCCTCCTCCTCCTCCTCCCTCCTCCTCCTCCTAGCCGTTCTGGCCCAGGTGATTTGGGCTTGCTAGCGTATACTTCAGAACGGCACACTGCGCTAGCGGGTCAAGTGGCTCGTTCAGACTGTAGCATCGTTCGCGGCGTCTCCCATGGGACCAAAGCAGCATGAGATCATCGGTGCGAAATGTCTCTCGTGTGGTGCTGCGAAGTGCAACAAACCGTGGTACAAATGGTGTGCGAATTGTTGGGCCCCCATTCCGCACGTTTCTCCTGGCGCTCCTCGCGATCCTGGGGGTGTGTGGCAAAGTGGCCCAGCAGTTCCAGGCCCAAAAGGTTCTCACAAAGGTCAAGGACCCAAAGGTGGTGGACGTGGCAAAGGCGGGTTTGGGAGTGGCGGAGGCGGCGGCGTCGGGGGAGGACCTTGTGGTCGTGGAGGCGCTTTGGCTCATCCTGCGGACCCGTCGTCCCTCCTCGCCCAGCTTCAGCTGCTCATGGGTCAGCTCAAGGACGATTTCCCAGAGCGTGCAGCAGTGGCCAGCTCCATCGCGGCGTCGGCTTCAGCCATCCGTTCCCAGCAGTCTGAAGCTCGTCCCCTTCGGCAGCAGGCATCTGAGGCTCAGCAGGCTCTTGACAAGAATGTTCGCGCCCTCAACTCGCTCGACTCCCAGATCGCAGACACCGAGTCGCGCATGGCGGAGCTCAAGGAGAAGAGGGCGGAGACCGCAACCCAGCAGGTGCAGCTCAAGGCCAGGTACCTGGAGCTGGCGGCCAAGGTGGCCGACCTCCCGCCCCCGCCGCAGGCGGAGCTCCAGGGGCATTTGTCCAATTTCGACAGCGTGCTGGAGTCTGGCGACCTGGCCGCAATTCGTGAGGGCTGGGCCAAACTCAAGACCAGCTGCCAATCCGTTGCCCAGAAGGAAGCCGCAGGCAGTGGAGCTGCTCCTGCGGCTTCTGACAGTGGTGGGGGGACGGGTGGTGAGGCTGGGGTGGAGACGGGTGTACCCACTCACTCTGATGAAGCAATGCCTCAGGTCGAGGCTGCGGACTCAGAAGCTTTCCAGAACTTTTTACATGAATGGCAGCAGGCACAGTCGGAGGAAGTCTCGAGTGAGTCGAGGCAGCGCGTCTCGACTTTCATCGAGGCAGCGGCCAAGCGTGCCAAGACGACGGCTGCCACTCCTACCGAGGCTCCTGCTCCTCGGACTCCTTCCTAGCCCACCTCAGCCGATGTCGGCTGGCTCGTCTCCCCTCCTTAGTCAGGATGTGGCCGCGGGAGTGCTTGTAGAAGGCTCTCTCCAGCCCCCTCCTCCGCCTGATTTGGATAATTTCGGGCTCTGTGTGCAGACTTGCAATGTTTCAGGATGGCAGTCACTCAAGAATAAGTGGCTGCCAATGACCACGGCACACGTTTTGTTAGTCCAAGAACATCACTTGTGCTCAGATGAAGACATCTCCAAGGCGTCCGAATGGCTCTTTCGTCATGGGTGGAAGTCGTGTTGGGCGGCGGCCGCACGTGGGGAGGGCACTGGGTCTTCAGGAGGTGTTGCAGTTTTGGCTAGATCGTATCTCGGGCTTCACACGTTGTCGTCGGGCTTCGTACTGTCCCCTCATCGTGCTGGAGCTTGTGTTATAGATATTCCAGGAGGTTTTCAGGTCCTTGTCGGATCGATCTACCTCCACGACGTCGAAGGTCTTTCTGAGCGCAACGTGGAGATCTTGTCGCGTCTCGGAGCTGGACTTTCACATTCTGATCTCCCTGTCATTGCGGGAGGCGATTTCAACATGACTCCAGGTGAGTTTCAGAAGTCGCATTTCGTTTCGGAGTTCAAAGGCCAGATGATCACCCCAACAGACGGAGGCTACACGCTCCGCAGCACGGGGGGCCTCAAAGTATCTGATTTCTTTGTCGTCTCGGCAGGCATCGCGAAGGTTATCAGGCAGGTGAGTGTCAACTACAATTCCCCTCTCACCCCCCACTCCCCTGTGGATCTGGAGCTTTTCCCTTCGCCTGCTCAACTCAACGTTTTGGTTTTTCGGAAACCTCCCCCCCTTCCCCCCCAAAGGGCCATAGGGCCCACTCGGGAACCCCCATCTTGGGACCCTGTTCTCGACGTGCTGGAGGCGGCTCTGGTAGCTGCCAGGGCGGGGAGGGGGGCGGAAACTCAAAGGCTGCTCAATCTCACCTACAAGTGGTGGGCCAACCTTGCGGAAGTGGAGGTGGCCAACGCCACTCAATCGGTGCTTCCGGTTTGGGGTGCGAGAGGCAAGGGTCCTCAGCTTATGTGGAAGCCTGTTTTCTCGAAGGACAAGGAACCTCTTAGGCACCCCTTTCTGTACTCCGTCAGGTGGCTGTATAATCGCATCTTGGACTGCAAGGTGTATGTTTCGTCTAATTCCCAAAAGGCCAAGAGTGGTGGAGTTGATTTTGCGAGGGCCCTGAGGTCCTACATTTTTCACCCTCCCCCTTTCGTGGTCGATAATCTGGGTGCCCATAAGGAGCTGCTTATCACCTTGCAGTCCATGATCACCCGTGCTGATTTGGACTCGAGCGGAGAGCTCGAGCAGGACGTTCTCGATCTGTCTCTCTCGTTCTCCGACGTGGTCGCGCAGGCAGAAGCCAGAGCTAGGGACCGCAGTTTAGCTTCCTGGCGTAGTTGGCTGAGAGAGAACATCGATCAGGGGGCCAAGCGAGCTCACATGGTCACTTCTGAACCCAAGCCCTGGAAACCTACTTCCACTCTCTCGTCCAACGGCTGTGTGGTCAGTGACCCCAGGTCCCTTCTCGAGGCTGAACGCAACAAGTTAATTCATTTATGGCGCGCTTTTGACTCCCCGCGGGAGTTGGGACCTATTGCCGATTTCTTTCCTGCTCCTGAGCTCCCCCCTTTGGACCCCAACGAGTTGGTCCGCATTTCGAGGAGCTACAAGATGTATTCGGCGGTGGGCGTGGACGGTTTCCACATGAAACATTTCAGTATGATTTCCCTTCCTGGGGTCACGGCGCTGTGTAGGATCCTGCAGGTCATGGAAATCTCCAGCATGTTGCCTTTCCAGCTTGATGCCACAGTGTTGGCGCTCCTGGGTAAACCTACTGGAGGGTTCCGCCCTATCGGGATTTTCATGGGTCCTTACCGCATCTGGGGGAAAGCGCGGCGGTGCCTTGCCGAGAGCTGGGAGGGGTCGCACGCTCGTCCCTACTTTGCGGCGGGCAAGTACCAGGGGGCCTCAGACGTTGTTTGGCGGCAAAGCGTCCGCAGCGAGAGTGGGGCAACCCACTCCTTACATGCGGCTACCCTCCTGCAGGACATGTTTAAATACTACGAGCTCATGATCTCGAGCGACTCCTCGGTCGTTGTATAAGGCTGGGTTTCCCTATTGCCATGGCCAAGTTGGCTGTGCGGGCCTACAGGGCCCCGAGGTTTCTTTCCTTGGGTGGCGGCATCGACGGGCCGTGGTACGCTTCTTCTGGAATCATAGCGGGGTGTTCGTTGGCCACGACCCTTATCAGGGTTAACGCGGTGGAGTCGCTCGATACTGTTAGGTTACGGCAGGGTGCTCAACTGGCGCTCTACATCGACGATTCTGGCCTCAGTGCTGTCGGCAGTTTCAATTTTGTTGTGGACGCCATCACGGAAGGCGCGCCCCAGCTCCACGCTGCCATCGTTGATGGCATTGGTGCGCAGGTGGCGGCTGACAAATCCAGCCTGATTTGTTCCTCGGCCAAGCTTGGCAGGGCCATTCAGGCCAAACTGGGAGTTGAGCTCACGGGTCCCATTACTTCCAGTGCTGTTAACCTTGGGGTGGACGACACGGTGGGGAAGAGTTCTCGGACCCAGGGTCGTAACAAAAAGCTTGTGATTAGGAGACGTCTTTTCATCAAACGCACTGGCCGAGTGGCTAAACTTCGTAAGACCCTTGGTTCCAGGAGAACTTTGCGAGTTTTCACTGCAGGACCGCTCCCTGGCTTGCTGTATGGCAGCGAGGTTAGAGGGGTTACTGACTACGAGCTGATGCTCATCCGCCGTGCGGCGGCCAGGACTATAAAGCCTTCAGCTGGCCAACGCTCCCTGACGGTGCTTTCCCACCTCGAAGGCGACCCTGCTTGGGTTGGGGCCGTTTCCCCGATCTTGCGGTGGCACAAGGAAGTTTGGTGCTCTCAGGTCAGGGCCTTTGAAGGCTCGATTCCTTTCAGGGAGCTGAGGCAAGCGTGGGAAGGTGTTTTTCTTCAGGATTCCCCCTCGTGGAGGGCGGTAGGTGGTCCTGTGGCCGCCATGCGCAAGTCCTTGGAGAGGATCTCGTGGACGATGAGGGACTTCGCCACTTTCGTCACTGACAAGGGGATCGAGCTTTCCATGACCCTCATGTCCCCCCAGCTTGTCAAGCACCATCTCCGCGGGGCAGTCTTCAGGGTTCTCGAGTGGGAAGCTGGTGCTAAATGGGATGTGCCTCATCGTCTGTGCTTTGACGTGGTGAAGTTCGAGCTCCGCCGCAAAAAATACTCAGCTCTCGAGAAAGGGTGTATTCGGGCTGTTGCTACGGACGCAGTGTGGACTCGTGCTAAAGCATTGCGATTGGGTTACCAGATAGACCCCACGTGCCACCTCTGCGGCTCAGCCCCCGACACGCTCCACCACCGACTTTGGGTCTGCAGGTGCCAGGAGGTTGTCGAGCTCCGTTCCAGTCTTGTTACTCCCGAGCTTGTTTGCAAGGCCCTGGAGGAGCCCAATTCGATTCGGTCTTGTTTTGGAGCTTTTGCCCACCCTGGGGATTATTTTCCTGGTCCCGCGGCCGAGTCGTCTGGTACTTTCTGGGCCAGGGAGGACCTTCCCCAGGAGGTAGGCCAATTTCCTTTCACAAACAATATTTTCACAGACGGTAGCGCATGTAAGCATATAGTTCGCGAGCTCAGCAGGGCAGGCTGGTGTTTTGTGGCTGTGGACGACCAGGGGGACCTCTTGGGAAAGCTCTACGGTCCCGTCCCCCCGTGCTACCCCCAGACTGCCCCTGCGGGCGAGTTTGCTGCTATTTGTCAAGCCATACTTTTCTCAGGAGGACCTTCGGATTTTTATACAGATGCTCAGCTGGTCAAAGATCACTTCGGTCGCCCTCAGATTGACCAGCTTTCACCTAAGCGATGCTACAGCGGGTTCTCCCTCTCCCTCCTTTCAGATTTCTGGAAGGTCCGCTCTTTGAACAAAGTGAAAGCGCATCGCTCTTTGGAAGAGTGGACCGACAATCATGACAAGATGTGCCGTTTTGGGAACCACCACGCTGATGTTGGAGCTAAAAGTGCTTCTGCGGGGGAAGGGTACCTGGGGCACCCACAGCCGTCGGAGGAGGACAGGTGCAGGCTTGATCTCGACATTAAGTTTTCTAGGGCTGTGGCATCACTGTCTGCTAAGCTGATGCCTTTGTGGCCCAAATTAGACCTCCAAGACGTTGTGTGGATTCAGCCGCCTAAAGACCCCCCCAGGTGGTTTCCTCTGTGCTTTGCGATTGGCAGCCCATCCAGATTGTCGAACTTGGTTCCGTCTCGGGCTTTTGGAAGTGTTCGAGGTGTGCAAAAGTCAGCCGTCTTTCCACCCATGGTCCCCCGCCTCCTTCCTCGAAGTGCTCCCCTGTTCGAGGGATGGAGGCGCAGGTTTTGGAGGCGCGGGGACACAGGTGTTTGACGCTGGCCTGCTCAGACAATTCGACTTTGGTGATCTGCACCAAGTGCTATTCTTATTCGTCTCATGGTCGTGCGTCGGGCCTTGCGGATGTTTGCAGCGGCCCGACCAGATCAAAGAAGTACAACAGTTGGCACCCGATTTGTAAAGGCCTCCATCCTAAGCGTCCAGGAGTCTCGGTTGAGAGAGGGCCGTGGGCGCAGAAGGGAGGAGGCCTTCAGGTAGCCGATGCAGGTGCCGCCGCGGCGCAGGAGCACGGCTCTCCGCGCCCCGCCACCGCCGCCGAGGACCGTGGGGACGGGGTGGAGCGGGGAGCGGGGGGGGGAGCGACTGTGTCCGAGCACGCTGGTTTGCAGGACTGGGAGGCGGATGAAGAAGCCTCTCGTTTTCTTTTTCAGGGCCCTCCTTCTCCTCCTCCTCCTCCTCCCCCCCTTCTTGGTTTGCCCTGTGCCCCGGCCTCTTCCCGCTGTGAGGCCAGAGAGGCGTCGTTTATTTCGGTGCTCGCGCACCGCGATGAGGGTGACTCTAGCTCGGACTAACGCCTGGGGGAGAAGCAGCGGGCCACGGGGTATCCTCCAGCCAGCTGGAGATGACCCTGTGGCCCGCTGCTTTTCCTCGCTTTTCAGGTGTTAGTATTTGCTGGCTTGACCAGCCGTCCTGCCCTAATTGTCCGCGCGGCGCAGGCTTGGGCATTGCACCTTCAGGGTCAGCCCTCGCCCCCGCGTCTTTCGCCTGGCTCTGCCGCTCCTGCTTTCTCCGCGCAGATCTGGGCAGCTGGCCCGAGCACCGTGATGAGGGCGATTCTAGTTGCTGGCTTGACCAGCCGTCCTGCCCTAATTGTCTGGGCTGGCTCTCTACCTTGATGTTGATGTCAAAAAAAAATCCTCCTCCTCCTCCTCCTCCTCCTCCTCCTCCTCCTCATCCTCATCCTTCTCCTCCACACTTCATTGCACAATATGAATTCTACTCCTTGCTCCCCTGATGACGTCCGGAAGATAGCCGGCTCCTCTCCGCGTATGGTTTTTGACAGGAGTCCCAGGAATTGGGTTTTCGCTCGGATTTGTTTCCAAAATGTTGTTCCTGGTGAAACGCTGGCCCCACTTCTGCGCCTCTGGTTGTTCCAAATCGTGCTCCCGCTGCAGCGCGAGCGTTTCGGTCCTTCCAAATAGGGCCCAAAATGTGTTAAATGGCCCCCCGAAAAAAACACCAGAAGTGATTACACGTTCGGTGTCAATTCGTTGATTCTTTGGACCGCAGAACCCCCCCCCTTTGGGGCGTCGTCGTTTTCACGGTGTTGAAAGCAGAGCAAGCGGATGCTCTCTATCAGCTCCGCCTTGTGTGGAGCATTTCGGGGAGCCCAAGGAGCTAGACATGGAGCCACGACTCCAGACCGGCCCAGACCTCGAAGACGACCCATTCACCCTCCAAGGAACCCGGCGCAAAGCCATGACATGTTGTGCGGTGTTGTGTCTTGTGCCGCTGTGCGATGCCAAGCTTTGCGTTGCGATGCGCTGTGATGCAATGTTTCACTGCGCAATGCCAGGCGATGTTATGGCATGCTACGCGAGGCCGTGCTCTTCTACGCCGCGCCATGCCGTGATCGACCATGCATGTCTTACTTCTTCCCGATCATCGCCCTGCTCGACATCCGACTCTGCGAATAGAGAGGATCTCTACGCCATGGTCAGGGATGGAAAGGGAGGGGTAGAGCGTCAGATACGCAGTACCCCGCAATTGCGGATAAGAGTGAGGGGGCGGGCGAGGGCGACGCGGGCGTCGTCGAGCCGGCGGACCTCGTGGCCCCCACCTTCCCTGTCGATGGCGCTCTTTTCCTCCTCCTCCTCCTTCTCATCCTCCTCCTCTTCTCGTCCTCGTCCTCATCGTCATCGTCATCCTCCTCCACCTCGTCCTCCTCTTCTTCCTCGTCCTCCCTCTCCCCCCCTCGTCCTTTCATCATCGTCCTTCCATTGTCGTCCTCCCCCTCATCGGCCTCCATCATCGTCCTCCCACTGTCGCCCATCATCATCATCGTCATCATCATCATCATCACCATCATCATCATCATAATCATCATCATCACCATCACCATCATCATCATCAGCATCATCATCAGCATCGTCATCATCATCATCATCATCATCATCATCATCATCATCATCATCATCTCCCTCCTCCCCCTCCTCGTCCTCCTCCTCCCCTTCCTCCCCCTCCTCCCCCTCCTCGTCCTCCTGTTCCTCCTCCTTTTTTCCCCACATTCTCCTTACAGCCTCTGTTATTCCGCGTTCTCCTCGTCCCCTGTTCACTCCTCCTGCCTCCCCCTAACTCGCCAGGGCAGAGTTGCTGGACGGGTTGGCGTGGATGCGCGGGGCTTGAAGAGGTCCTTGCGGGCTCAGACGGCATGCAAAAATCCGCCGCCGCGCTTGTGCGGCATTGGTTTGTTCAGTGAACGTGGTTTAGGTCGCGGGTGGGTCGCGGGCGCCCCACCTCCACTTGGAAGGAATGCAAAAGCAGCCCGCCGCAGGCGCCAAAAACATTGGTTTGTACACTGTAAGTGGTTTTGGTCGCGGGTGGGCCGCGGGTTCTCCACCGGGAACGAATGCAAAATATGCCCGCCCCAGGCGCCGAAAAAAATGGTTTGTACCCTGAACGTGGTCGCGGGTGGTCCGCGGGTTCTCCAGTTGAAGCGACTGCAAAAGATGCCCGCCGCAGGCGCCGAAAAATGTGGTTTGTATCCTGAACGTGGTTTGGGTCGCGGGTTGGTCACGGGGTGGGTCGCGGGCTCTCCACCGGGAAGGAATGCAAAAAAAACGCCGCAGGCGCCGAAAATGGTGGCTTGTACCTTGAACGTGGTTTGGGTCGCGGGTGGGTCGCGGGTGGGTCGCGGGGTGGGTCGCGGGTGGGTCGCGAGTGGGTCGCGGGTGGGTCGCGGGGTGGGCCGCGGGGTGGGCCGCGGGCGGGTTTCGGGGCGGGTCGCGGGGTGGGTCGCGGGGTGGGTCGCGGGGTGGGTCGCGGGGTTGGTCGCGGGGTGGGTCGCGGGGTGGGTCGCGGGTGGGTCGCGGGTGGGTCGCGGGGTGGGTCGCGGGGTGGGTCGCGGGTGGGTCGCGCGGCGGGTTAAGGGTGGGACGACGACAACAAACAACAAACAACAACAAACAACAACGATAATCCGCACCGTGGAATTCCACTTCAGCCACGCACCCATGGACAGTGAATGACCGTTCGGCCCCCTCAGTCTCATAACGCGCGCGCGCGTAGCTTGTCCTCCTCCTCCTCTTGCTGTTCCGCGTCCTCCTCCTCCTCCCCCAGAGGCGACCCCGCCGCCGTTGTTCAACGTTGAACGCCGCCAGCGACCCAGAATCGGTCGATGCTGAGCGCGCTGACGTTTCGGAAACGCCCGAGTTTTCAAGGTTGAACGATCCCCGCGGTGTCAGAAATTAACACCAGGGTCGACACGTAACGAATCTACCGCAGGCCTCGCAGATGGGGTCGGAAGATGGGGTCGGACGATCGCGCCGCATCGCCGATGTATCGGCGATGCGGCTACGCCGATATCGCCGATGCGTCGCTGACGTTGCCGATGCATCGATGGTACATTGGCGACGCGGTGCAATCCTCCGACCTCCCCGATTCGGAGTCCATTTAGGCGGCTTCTAGGTAGTGGGAGGGGGGACGGCGTCTTGAAAGTACCCCTGGGGGAGGGGAGAAGGCGTCTTAAAAGCACCCCTGCTTCTTAGAAGGCGCGGGCCGTGTCTGTAGATGTAGGGCCTGCGCCTTCGAGAAGCAGCCTTTTTCTAAAACGCCTCCCCCACCCCCATACCCCCATGTGTGCGCCACCAATCGGAGGACGGTTCGACCTGAACGGTGTTTGGGCGATTTCGTAGGCCGTTTTCGTTTCGACTTCGCTCTTGCATCACAGGCGGAGCGAGGGAGAGCGAAAGCAAAACAGGCTCTAAAAACACTGCAGGTCGAACCTGGTCCTGGAGTCGAAGGGCGAAAAACGGCACATACGTCATGGGAGGTCCGCGCAGATTTCTCGGATCGGCCTTGGGGCCCCCTGGCAGGGAGGGCGCGGAGGACCGGAGCAAACCCAGGATGCATCGACGATGCTGTGGCGCGCCGCGCCCTCCCGTCCCAGGTCCCCTCCACGAGTCCCTGAATCAGAGGGGGGGAACACACAGACACAAATGATCGTCGATTCCTCCGGAAGTATGGGAAGTGGGGGTGATTTGGGGAATCCTGAGATTTATGTGTATTGTGTTGAATCGTTTCGCTTATTCCGCCGGCCCGTACTGTGCCATCGCAGGCGTTTGCCGGCGCGTTCGTGGCATCTTGGCACCTTTGCGGGGAGGGCCTCTTGGGGCCTCTTTTTGGGCCTCGTGGGGCCTCCAAGGGGCATCCTGGGCTCTCTTGGGGGCCTCTGGGGGCCTCCTCGGGGCCTCTTGGGGCGGAAGGCTCGAGTTCGTGGTTTGTGTTCCCCCTCTTGGGCCCCTCTTGTGGCTGTCTTGGGCCGTCTTTGGCGCTTCTTGAGCCGTCTTGGGGCCCTCTTGGGCCCATCTTCGGAGCGCGTTGGGCAGTTTGGGGACGATGTTGGAGGTCTCTGGGGCAGTTTTGGGCGCTGTGAACCCCCTAACGTCGCACATGCGAAAAATGTATGTTTCCCAAGGGATGGGACGATCTTTGCTTATTGGAGCCCTCTTGGAGAGCCTCTCGAGGCTCTCTTGGGTTTTTTTCGCGGCCTCGAGGGCCATCTGGAGACCATCTTGAGCGTATTAGAACGGTATTTCGGCGACTCGGGGCCTCTTGGGCCGTGCGGGGGGCCCTCTGAGCGCGCTCCTGGAGCGCCTTGGGAAGGTCGGCCAGGCATCGGCTCGCCCAGGTGTCCCCAGGGGCCGCCACGCGCGCGCGAGCTACAATTATTGTTGGCCTGTTACCGGGGATCTTCGCACGCCTCCGGCCCGTTGGGCCGGCGAAGGTGTGTCCCCCAGGGCCCCTCTTTGTATGGGAAGTATATGGGGAAATGTGGGAAGTGGGGGAGGAGACGAAACTCCAGAACGTAGGGGGAGTCCTGGGATGTGTGTGTGTGCGTGCGTCTACGTGTGCCCCCCCCAGGGCCCCTTGGTTCCATGCCACCGCGGCAAGCATCCCCGTAAAAGGCGGGTTCCCCACGGGCCTGCCATGCAGGCCCCGCTGGGAAAAAGAGCCGGAAGGAGTAACGCGGGGCCTGCCATGCAGGCCCCGCTCGGGAGAACGACACGAAGATCGGGACAAAATCGGATCGGGATAACTCGAAATCTCTGAGAATCGGCGGGTTTGGAGGATGTATTGGGCGCCGCGGCCGCTCCAGAGCGTTCCGGAACGCTCTGAGAGCGCTCCGGAACGCTCTGGAGCGATTTATCCCGATCCTAGCCCTGTTTTAAGTAACGCGAGAGGACCAGAGAGGCAGAGGAAGCATCCACCGAGAGCCCCGTTCTGAAACAGGCCCCCACACGTCGTCCATGCAACTGTTACACGTTGGTGCACTTTCGGGTCTACCCTCCAGGCCCCGTTTCGAACAGAATCAGAAGAAGCAACGCGAAAGGACCAGAACGTCTTAAGTATTCGTCGAGAACCTTTTTTACCTAACAGCGAAGACTGATAGGTTTCTAGTAGTGTCAAAAGAGAGCATCATGACTCCTCAGGGGGGTCGGGGCGGGACCCGGGGCGGCTGCCGCCGAAGCCCAAATCGCCTTGGACATCCTCGCAAAATCGCTTTTGGCGCTGCTAGAACTCCATTCCCGGCGTACATTTTGGATGCCCGGAGCCAACTGTAGGCCACTTCGTGCTCTTCGAGTTCCCAGAACTCCATTCCCGGGCCACATTTTGAATGCCCGGAGCCAACTGTAGGCCACTTCGTGCTCTTCGACTTCCCAGAACTCCATTCCCGGGCCACATTTTGAATGCCCGGAGCCAACTGTAGGCCACTTCGTGCTCTTCGAGTTCCCAGAACTCCATTCCCGGGCCACATTTTGAATGCCCGGAGCCAACTGTAGGCCACTTCGTGCTCTTCGAGTTCCCAGAACTCCATTCCCGGGCCACATTTTGAATGCCCGGAGCCAACTGTAGGCCACTTCGTGCTCTTCGAGTTCCCAGAACTCCATTCCCGGGCCACATTTTGAATGCCCGGAGCCAACTGTAGGCCACTTCGTGCTCTTCGAGTTCCCAGAACTCCATTCCCGGGCCACATTTTGAATGCCCGGAGCCAACTGTAGGCCACTTCGTGCTCTTCGAGTTCCCAGAACTCCATTCCCGGGCCACATTTTGAATGCCCGGAGCCAACTGTAGGCCACTTCGTGCTCTTCGAGTTCCCAGAACACCATTCCCGGGCCACATTTTGAATGCCCGGAGCCAACTGTAGGCCACTTCGTGCTCTTCGAGCTCCCAGAACTCCATTCCCGGGCCACATTTTGAATGCCCGGAGCCAACTGTAGGCCACTTCGTGCTCTTCGAGTTCCCAGAACTCCATTCCCGGGCCACATTTTGAATGCCCGGAGCCAACTGAGGCTGAGGCAGGCTGCTGCTGAGGCAGGCTGAGGCTGAGGCTGAGGCAGGCTGAGGCTGAGGCAGGCTGAGGCTGAGGCAGGCTGAGGCTGAGGCAGGCTGAGGCTGAGGCTGAGGCAGGCTGATGCTGAGGCAGGCTGAGGCTGAGGCTGAGGCTGATGCAGGCTGAGGCTGAGGCAGGCTGAGGCTGAGGCCTGAGGCTGAGGCTGAGGCAGACTGAGGCTGAGCTGAGGCTGAAGCTGAGGCTGAGGCTGAGGCTGAGGCTGAGGCTGAGGCTGAGGCTGAGGCTGAGGCTGAGGCTGAGGCTGAGGCTGAGGCTGAGGCTGAGGCTGAGGCTGAGGCTGAGGCTGAGGCAGGCTGAGGCTGAGGCAGGCTGAGGCTGAGGCTGAGGCAGGCTGAGGCTGAGGCTGAGGCTGAGGCAGGCTGAGGGACTGAGGCTGAGGCAGGCTGAGGCTGAGGCTGAGGCTGAGGCTGAGGCTGAGGCAGGCTGAGGCAGGCTGAGGCTGAAGGCTGAGGCTGAGGCTGAGGCTGAGGCTGAGGCTGAGGCTGAGGCTGAGGCTGAGGCAGGCTGAGGCTGAGGCTGAGGCAGGCTGATGAGGCTGAGGCAGGCTGAGGCTGAGGCTGAGGCTGATGCAGGCTGAGGCTGAGGCAGGCTGAGGCTGAGGCCGAGGCTGAAGGCAGACTGAGGCTGAGGCTGAGGCTGAAGCAGGCTGAGGCTGAGGCTGAGGCAGGCTGAGGCTGAGGCTGAGGCAGGCTGATACTGAAGCAGGCTGAGGCTGAGGCTGTGACTGTGACTGCCGTTGCCACTGCGACTGTCATCGCGAATGCGACTGCGACTGCGAGAACAGGAGAATTCTACAACTGGATTCTCATCTGGATCTTAAGGGGAATGTTTCCATATATGCTTCTACATCGCTGTTAGGTTGCTTTGCCGGGATAATTAGAGCAACTATCCATGGATAACCTCTTTTTGCACAAGGCCCGCCCATCATCCATGGAACTGTTACACATAGGTAAACTTCGGACCATGCCTTTCGAGGACTCACGTCTCAAGCGAGGGCTCCGTTTTGAAAAAAGTGCCTTTCATCCCTGCATTTGCTTGAAAAGATTACATTCCGGGCTGCTATAATTGAGGACTTCTCAGGCAAGCGTCCTACTCTGAGAATGAACCGTCATCCTTTCTCGTGATTGTTCGAGACTCACAAGACGACTGCCCGCTGCGCTAAGGCGAGATCCACATGTCGAAAACAGCACGCGCGCCATCGTTTTTGCAAGCATTGGAAGCTTTGCGACGAGTGTGCACGGCGCTAGGGCGACAGCCCCGTTGCGAAAGTTGGCTTGCCCTCCATAGGTGTGTCTGTTGAGAAGCTTGTTGAACAAATATGCGTGCCGCTAAGGCGAGAGCCAAATATTGTAGATGACCTGCCCTCCATCCGTGTAACGATTGGTAGTTCTATTGCGAAGGCCTTACGGCCGGTGCCGCCGACCCTGAAGGTAGACGACGGCGACGACGACGACGACGACAACGGCGGCCTGGCAACACCGACGACGCTGACGTGTACCAGAGTCCTCAGGGATGGTTCTTGGGGTCTCTTTGAAAGTCTCTCAGGGGCATTTGGGAAGGAATTTTGGGGGCCTCTTGGGAGCCTCTGGGGGGCCTCTTCGGGCTTCTTGGGGACCTCTTGTGGTCCTCCTGGGTTATGCTGCTCCCATCGCACTTAAGGACCACATCCCAGAAATAATTTCGAGCACCCGGAAGAGTGTCGAGACAGTGGGGCCCGACACGTGAAAACTCTCGAGTTTCGGCATTTTTGTTGGTGGTCGAAGTTCTTTCTGATGTTTAAGGCTAAAGCAGGTTGGAGCATCATAACTCCTGGGGTCCCTTAGCAACCTCTTGGGGCCTCCTGGGAGCCTCTTGGAGCCGAGGGCTCGAAATGTCCGTTCGGGTCCCATCCGTGCAACGGTTGGTAGTTTTGTTGCCATAGCCTCCGGCCAGTGCCGCCGATCCGGGGCGTTCGGGATGATGAGGGTGATGATGATGATGATGATGATGATGATGATGATGATGATGATGATGATGATGATGATGATGGTGATGGTGATGGTGATGGTGATGGTGATGGTGATGGTGATGGTGATGGTGATGGTGATGGTGATGGTGATGGTGATGGCAATGATGATAATGACCAGATGTTTATCGACGTCTCATCTCGTATTCACAAATTTGCGCTGCAATGGAAAAACGAGTTATATTTCATGTCGGGCACGAACCTTTCTTACAACTCCAACCGCCGTGTGCCCCTACCTGACGGCAGTGCGTGCGAGTTGAAGGTAGTTTCTGAATTTGAAGTGTCGGGTGTGCTATTGGATCAGCGGGGCAGTACGACATGCAGCATGTTTCATCGATTCGCCAGGGCAGAGGCGCCATACGGTTGCGTGGCTTCGGTCTTGAAGGATCGCAGAGGTCCGGTCAGGGAACGTTCATGTTCTTGGGGAAGGGGTCCATTAGCTTCTGCTTTATTTGGGGTTTGTGATTTCACACTTACGGTGCAAGTGCTACATGACATGAGGCGGTGGGAGAACAGACACATTAGGAGAATTCTGCGAATGCGAGGGGCTGGGGAGGACGAGAGCATGCATACATAGTCTCTTTTCTCGGCATAAGGTGGCGCCTATATATGTGCGAGTTGTGAAATCGATGTTCAAATGGATTGATGCCGTGTGGAATTTCGTCTGGATGGTGGCACTCAGCCGCTGAAATTCTACATGAACGTTCGCCCATCCGCTGAATGGGGCATCGTGCAGCCCATCGGGGAGCACACGGGCAACCGGAACTGTTCAGGATGGCGACACCAACACGTAGGAAGGAGGACCCATTGGGAGGATTTGTTGGACACAGTCGACCCAGAATGGAAAATGTCATTGGACCAGGACTCGCAGTGTTGGCGTCAGAGACAGACTTTATTACTTGTGGCAATCGGTGATCACGTGGGCTTGAATATGAACCCTTTTTATCTTCGTGCCAGCGTCTATGCCGACCGCCTCAGGGAACGGGAGGAAGCGGAGGACACAGACGGAACACTTCGACACGCAACATTGGCATCTGCTTCGAGATATGCTTGGTGGGATGGCGCAGTACGAGGCAACAGATCTTTGTGTGGGGCGCACCCGCACAATACAGATTGTTACGGATAGCCAAATATTGGCGGATATTCTTGCTGACAGGGCGAAGCATGAAGAGCACGCCCACGCCCTCACAGAGGACATCTCGACGAACATGGCGGACACTTTATTAACTACGAATGGGGGGGGCAAGATATACAACAGGCGACCCAGTCATATGGAGACGGAGGGTTTTCAACAAAGAAGCTGATTATTAGCGAAGTGGGCAATGGACGCGGAGGACGATTTCTGGCGTTATAGTGGTATCAAGATTACGGCCGATTCGGATCTCATATTGTTGGGGTGGAGCGATGGGGGATGTCGCAACGAACAACATGCATCTTCAGACGCTCGGATTCTCAAAGGCCAGCGCGCTGATTCCTCAATTGTGATCGGCGCGGCATGCGCCAAATATTATCCAGAGAAGGCCCGGAACAGCTTAGAAGTCGAATGTTTAGCTATGCGGATGCTGTTCGTGACTTTATCGCCGGTGGAGTGCCGGCTTGCATTCGCAGTATGCCCCACACAATGCGCAAACGACGGAGATGTTTCTGGCAATCCGCCATGTGCCACGTAGCTGATTATATCCCTGGGTATCACCGGCGAGACGTATGAGCTCAAAGCCGCGGCGGAATGAAAGGAACAGGAGTGATGATGATGATGATGATGATGATGATGATGATGACGATGACGATGATGATGATGATGATGATGATGATGATGATGATGATGATGATGATGATGCTGATGATGATCATGATCATGATCATGATCATGATCATGATCATGATAATTATGATGATCATGATGATCATGATGGTGGCGATGATAGAATGATGAGGATGATTATGGTGATCATTTGCATCATGCCCATGTGGGGGCCAGCGCCAGGGGGGGGGGCCGGCACCAGGGGGGGGCCGGCATTGGGCGAGTGCTGGCATCGGGGGGGGGGGTCGACACCGGGAAGGGTGCCAGCACCGGGGGGGCCGGCACTGGGGGGGGGGCCGGCACCAGGTGGGGTGGCGCGGCACCGCGGGAGGGGGCTGGCACCGGAGGGGGTGCCGCCACAAGGGGGATGCTGCTGGCACCGGTCCTCTGATGCCAGCCCCAGGGAAGGGGTCCAGCGTTGGGAGGGGGGGGTGCGGCCTCTGGTGCCGGCCCTGGGGAAGGGGTCTGGGTTGGGGGGGAGCCGGAGGGAGGGAGCCCCTCCGAAGTAGAACAAGGAGAAAGGGGGGGGGGGGAAATTGAGAGGGGGGGAGGCCTGCAGAGCGAAGAGAGGGAGGGAGGGGAGAGAAGGAGGGAGGAGGAGGAGGCTGCAAAGCGAAGAGAGTGGGCGATGCTTGCCCCCTCTCCCTTCTTGCGAGATCGCTCAAGCTTCGCTCTGCAGCGGGGGAGGGGGAGGAAGGGAAGTGAGGGGGGGAAAGGGGAGGGGAGGGAGGGAGGAGGGCCTCCCCGAAGTGGAATGGGGAGAGGAAGGGGGGGGGAAGACGGGAATGATTAAGAGGGGGGGCGGGAGGGGGGGGAAGAGAACCCCGCCCCCCCCTCCCGGGGGGAGCGGGAGGGGAGGTTGAAGAGACCCCCCCCCTTTTGCGTTCAATGAAAAGCCCACGCTCTCAGAAACTCACGCCGGGTCGGCGGATTTACCACTATCGTCAAGCGCAAGGAAGTCTCAGGCGGAAGCCCTTGACCGCCATACCGACAAGCCCGGTGGTGCGACGAAGAGGAATTGGCTATGACGAGGAGTAATGAACCAGAAGCAGGAGGCAGGAGGAGGACGACGACGACAAGGAGGATGATGCGCTCATTGAGTGAAAGCGGGCAAATGCGAAAAGAGGAGCAAGAAGGAAAGAGGGAGGAGTAGGAGGAGGGCCAAGCAGGAGGGAAGAAAAGGAGGAGGAGGAGGAGGAGGAGCAGCAGCAGCAGCAAGGATAGGCGGAGCGAGGAGGAGGAATCACGCCGTCCCCGCGGCTCGGTCCTCCCCGACCAGGGTGCCCGCAGCGGTCGCCCGGGAGTCCCAAAGCGGCACGCCGCCAGACCTCCGAGAAGGCTTACAGTGGAGGTCCATGCCAAGAAACACCCTGCTTGCCTCCAAGGTGCCCTGGGTTTCTCGGGTTTCGATGGTTTTGCTGTGGCAAGGGTGACGTCCCCACGCCAAAAATCAAGGGACGTCCTGGGGTCTCAGGGTTGCGTTTCTTGTGGAAGGTTTCTTGTGGACTGGCCTCCACTGTATCTCTCTCCGGCCGCGTGGTCGGCCTCTCCCTGGGTCGGGCCAGGCAAAAGGGCAGGATGGAGAAAAGGGGGGGGTACAGTCGGTGCGCCTCGCCGAGAGCGTGCTGGGGTTGCCAGGATCGCCCCGAACGGCCGCCAGAGACCCAAGTTTTGACAGAAAAACCAAATTCGGCGGCGGGCCGAGATCGAGGTCGGTTCGGCGAGGGTACCCTAATCTTCGTCATGCTTGTGGTATGTTCTCGTGCATCCTGGGGAGGGTACCCTTCGATGTTCTGCTTGTTTTGGCCGGCGGAGGGTCTCCATGTTCTTGAGGGATTCCGGGGTGGATAGACCTCCTACCCTGACACGTCGATTAGTGAGTTGGCCGTTTTCAGTTCGCGAGAGGGCTTCGCGGCCGTCATTTTTGCGGGTCCGGGTCCGTCGGTTTCGATCCCAGGCCGTTTTCACTAAGGGGAGGTCTACTAAAGGGAGGTTTGTCCAACGCCGAGGGATGTTATTCTGGCCTAGGTCCGAGTGTACGAAACTTGCTGCATGCATCCGGTTTCCGCCTTGCCGCAGGGCCCGGTCCTCCATACGTGGGCGCCTCCAGGCGACAGGAGGCGCCGCGAAGACCAGCTGCTCGAGCGGATTCTCTACCCCTGCCCTTTGCTATCGTACCCTTCCGCCCCCCTCCTCCTCCTCCTCCTCCTCCTCCTCCTCCTCCTCCTCCTCCTCCTCCCTCTCCTCCTCCTCCTCCTCCTCCTCCGCCTCCTCCTCCTCCTCCTCCCTCCTCCTCCTCTCCTCCTCCTCCTCCTCCCCCTCCCCCTCCTCCTCCTCCTGCTCCTCCTTCTCCTCCTCCTCCTCCTCCTCTCCTCCTCTCCTCCTCCTCCTCCCCTCCTCCTCCGCCTCCTCCTCCTCCTCCTCCTCCTCCTCCTCCTCCTCCTCCTCCTCCTCCTCCTCCTCCTCCTCCTCCTCCTCCTCCCCTCCTCCCCCTCCCCTCCTCCTCCTCCTGCTCCTCCTCTCCTCCTCCTCCTCCTCCTCTCCTCTCCCCCTCCTCCTCCCCTCCTCCTCCTCCTCCTCCTCCTCCTCCATCCTCCTCCTCCTTCTCCTCCTGTTCCTCCTCCTCCTCCTCCTCCTCCACCTACCCCTCCTCCCCCTCCTCGATCCTCCTCCGCCTCCTCCCTTTCTCGACCCTCCTCAACCCTCCTCCTTGATCCTCCTCGAACATCCCTCCTCCACGTCGATCATCCTCGATCCTGATCGATATTCCTCGATCCTCCTCCTCGCCCCCCTCCTCCCCTCCTACTCCTCCCCCTCCTCCTCCTCCTCCTCCTCCCCTCCTCCTCCTCCTCCTCCTCCTCCTCCTCCTCCTCCTCCTCCTCCTCCTCCTCCTCCTCCTCCTTCCCCCCGACGGGCCCCCCCTGTTTTTCCCCCCAGCTGGGGAGGGGAGGCCCTAAGGCTGAGGCTCGAAGGCCTCAGGCCACCCCGCCTGAGAGATGTCCACGCGCGCTGCCCCTCGACCGCGCCGGTGTCCCTAGGGGCTACAGTGGGGGCCCCTGCCAAAAAGCACCCCGCTACCTCCAGAGTGCCCTGGGTCTCTCGGGTTTCGATGGTCTTGCCACCGAAAGCGTGACATTCCCACGCCAGAGATCGGTGGACGTCCTGGGGTCTCAGGGTTGGGTTTCTTGTGGAAGGTCTCCTGTGGGCTGGCCTCCACTGCAGCGCGTCGGCTTCTCGTCGCAGGGGGGACTGGCTCTGCGGCGAGCGTGAAGTCGGGCGTGTCCCTCTACAGGAGGAATATTCAAAAAATAGACAAAGAAATAGTAACGGGAAGACTTTTCGACTAGTGTTTGACCATTCTGGAATGTTTGTTTGTTGACTACGTTTACGTTCGTCCAAAATCCGCCTGTAGGGGGACATGCCCGACCTAAGGCAAGCGAGGGGGGAAGTGAGAAGGAGAAGGCCTTCTCAGGAGGCGGCGGGGCTTCTCAGCAGCCCTCGCGCCTTCTGAGAAGTTTTCTGTGCCTTCGGGGAATCGGCGGCAAGCGAGCGAGGGGGAAGTGAGAAGGAAAAGGCCTTTATCAGGAGGCGGCGGGGCTTCTCAGAAGCCCTCGCGCCTTCTGCGAAGTGTGCTGTGTCTCCGGGGGTGGGGCTTAGGGTAGACGCTTCTCAGAAGGCTGAGGGACCGAGCCTTCTGAGAAGGCCCGCCCCTTCTCGCTTCCTCCCTAGGCGCGCCGCCGACTGGCGATTGATGGGCAGGCCCCTGCTTCTCTCAACGGGAAGAGATGTAAATTCTCGGCGGAAGTCGGCGCGGATTTCTCGGATCGGCGCCTCCGGCGCCGCCCCGGGCGCGCTCCGTGCGTCAGGGAGGGATACCCTGCACCGACCCAGGAAAGCCGCGCGGAGCTCCGAAAGTTTATGGTTGTGCAGTGTTCTTGGCATCGCTCGGACGTGTGCATTCTCTCGGCGGGGATCATTTTTCCTCAGGGGGGGGAGGGGCAAAAGTCGAAGAAGCGAGAACGGCATAAACATACAAACTGTCGGAGTTCTGCGCGCAATAGGGAGGGGACCCACTGCCGATTCAAGAAATCCGCGCGAACCTCCGAAAGTTTGTGCGTATGCCGTGTGTTGCTCCTCCTTTCGCATGGCATCGCTCGGACGTGTGCATTTTCTCTCGGCATGGATCATTGAGGAGCATCCTGGATCGCCCTGCGAAACAACATGCGATGGCAGGGGCTGGCGGTTGGTGTGCAGGGGTCTGCGCTCGTGCTTGCCGCTGGCCCCGCAGGTCGCGAACAGCCAGGGGCTGCCCATCTCCCCCGACCCGGCGCCCTCCTGGCTGACGAAGGCCGACGACCTGGTCGTGGACCTGCCAAAGAGCACCACCGGCGGCAGGAAGATGCTCCTGGCCCAGACGGTGCTGATGAACAAGAACAACGTCTGGGGGGACGCCTCTGCCGGCGACAGGTCGAGGGAGGAACAAGCGTCGTGAACAGATGTCTTCGGAGGTCCGCGCGGACCTCCGAAAGTGTGTGTGTGTGTTTATGTTGATGACTCTTTCTCCGAAAGGGTCACCCGCCCGCGGTGGCTGCGGGCGTGCTTGGCGTCGAACAGGGTCCACACGGCCACCCACGGGCACGCCCACATCCTGCGCACGCGGGAGACGCTGGAGATCCCCCAGCGCGAGCAGGCGAAGTGTGCGAAGAAGAGCGACGAGGCTTAAGTCGGGCATGTCCCTCTACAGGGGGAATATTCAAAAAAATGTGTGTTTGAAGAAGTCTTGGGACGATTTGTTGACTACGGTTCACTACGTGCGAATCTGTTTTGATTACATGTATGTTTCGTCCATGGTACCGGAGAAAATCAATCAAAGTCTAGGGCGATGGGGCTATAGGGCTATAGAACTATAGAGCTATCGGGCCATAGGTCTATAGGGCTATAGGGCTATAGGGCTATAGGCTATAGGGCCATAGGGCTGTAGGGCGGTAAGGGCTAAAAGGCTATAAATCTATAGGGCCGTAGGGCTCTTGGGCTATAGGGCTATGGGGCTATAGGGCTACAGAACCATAGGGATATGGAGCTACAGGGATACAGAGCTACGGGTTATAGGGCTATAGGGATACAGGGCTATAGGGCTATGGCGCTAAAGGGAAGGCTATAGGGCTATCGGGCTATTAGGCTATAGGGATATGGGACTGTTAGGTTGTTGAGCTATTGGGCCATAGGGCTATAGGGCTACAGGGATATAGGGCTATAGAGCTATAGGGCTATAGAGCTATAGGGCTCTAGGGCGATAGGGCCAAAAGGCTATAAGGCTACAGGGCTATTGGGCTATAAGGCTATAGGGCTATGGGCTATAGGACTATAAGGCACCCGGGAGCCTGGGCGGGCCGCGGAAATCGATGGCAAACCTCACTTACCATATGCATCCGCTAGGACCCCTACAGAGGCAAGCTCTGATTGGGGAAAAGTCCTCTTGTAGGAGGACATGCCCGACCTAAGACGAGGCCAAGTGCCTGCGCAGCGCCGCGCACGAGACTTTCAACTGGGAGAAGCACCGGATGATGCTCGAGTACCTTGGCAGCCCCGAGAATTTCTCGCACGTCATGGTGCTCGACGCCGACGCCGCCCTGGTGCACCACGCGCACGACACCATTAGGGGAACGAACAATGACGTAAACATAAAAACTCTGAGGTCCGCGCGGATTTCTCGGATCCGCGCGGACCTCGAAGTTGTTTATGTTTATGCCATTTTTCGGTTCCCGAACCATGTCCATCATGGCTGCGGAGCTGGCTGCCGCTGGCAAGGACTTCCTCCTCACGAACGAAGACTGGATGGGCCCTGGCGCCGGGGCGAGCCGCATCAACGGCGGAATGCTCTTCGCGGCCAACACACCCTTCACCAAGGCCCTATTCGAGGACATGCTGGACGCACACCTCCTCGAGGAGGGCAACCAGCAGCCCCGGCTCGGGGGTGCGCTGTTGAAGTGCCACAGCAACGAGCAGCTCTGCCTCAACGCGCTGCAGAAGCGCCCCGCGTTCGCCTCGAGGACGGTGGCTCCACCTTGTCCCCGCATCAACGCTGAACCCCTCAACAGAATCGTATCGGAAAGAGTATCGAGCCATGCCCCATGATGCAGAACTGTTCTCGATGTGTAGCGAAAGAGGAAGCGGCACCAGCACCAACATCCGGCGCTCCGCACGGAGTTCTTGGATCTTCGCTGGACGCTCTTGGCGGCGACTCTGGCGTTGTCCCCTGTGCGCTCCGCGCGGCAGAGAGGGCGGTACAGCGCAGATCCAAGAAACCCGCACGGAGATTCAAAGGTTATGCGTAGGAAGTTGTTTTGTTTCTCTCGTTACGCAGACTTGGAGGGTGGTACAGCGCAGATCCAAGAAACCCGTACGGACATTCGAAGTTGATATTTACGAAGTTTTTGATGCGATGTTGCACGGTGTCGGCGCTGAGGGGGCCAACGCAAGCCCGCCGACCAGGACGCTCCTCACGAGCGGCATCCGGTTCAACCGAGGCGGCTGCGTGCTCACGAGGTGCGGCAACGGCAAGGGAGACCCCGACCTGCAGATGAAGAGCGCAGGCCTGAGAGACCCGACGCTGGAGATCATGCATTTCGTCGGCAACAGCAAGTACGTGGCGCCGAGGGCGATGTGCGAGGAGGGCCACGACCTCACCGGCGGGGGCCCAGACGGCTACGGGTGCGCGGAGTGAGTCGGCGGCGCTCCTCCACGATTGCCCTGCCCCTCTGCAGCCCTCCTTCCTTCCCCTCATGCCCCTCCCTCCCCTCAGTACCGAACCGACCCCCATCCCCACCAGGCCATGGTACCTCAGCCCCACCATCCCACCACCCCCGGTCTGGCATGGCATGGGTCCTTCGAAACCCGAAGGGAACAGCTTAGATCCCCGTGTAGGTGGGTAAATCGGCCAGAGGGTGCCGAGGCCGTGCCAATGGGGATGGGGATGGGTTTAACAAAGCTCATCCTCTCCCGCGCCCCCTCGCCTTCCCATGTGATCCTGGCGTCGCATTTGTTTCACCACGGGCAAGTTTGCCTTGTCTCGGGCCTCGGGACCCTTACAGATCGACCTCGCTCGAAGAATGGCCCAGGAAGGTGTGGTCCAGGGCTCTGGTCGTGATTTGTCGCGCCGGCGCGTTCTGTGGGGCGCAGGGTCGGAGCTCAGGGTCTCGCCTCCCGCCTGCAACCTTGCGTCCCCATCCTCCTCCTCCTCCTCCTCCTCCTCCTCCTCCTCCTCCTCCTCCTCCAACTCCCTCCTATCCTCCTCCTCCTCCTCCTCCTCCTCCTCCTCCTCCTCCTCCTCCTCCTCCTCCTCCTCCTCCTCCTCCTCCTCCTCCTCCTCCTCCTCCTCCTCCGCGCGCTCTACAGTCCAAGGGCGTGTCCCAGGACGCTGGCTGGTGCGCACACGCCGCCCAGGTCTCGTCCGTCGGCGCTCCTTGGCCTCCAGGGGCGCACGCATCAACCGCCGCCAGGCTGGCGCCTACAGTCTACCTCAACTCCCCCTCGCATTTTCCCTCCCTCTCTCCATCTCGCCTCCTCCCTCCCTCTCTCCTCCTACAGCTTCCCTCCTCCATCCCTCTCGCTCTCTCACTTTGATTACACATCGCATCCCCGTTCCGAAAGAGTTATTCACCTGGACAATATCAGGCATGCCCGACTAAAGCAGTGAGATATCGCCCAGGAGAGATGGTGTTGTTGTGAATTCATGCGGGTTCGAATACATTCAGAACACTTTGAAAGCGACTAGGAGCGACTCTCCCCTGCGAAATGACAGGGGGAAAGATTCCCCCATCAGTGCTCGCACTGAAGGGGTCCTAGCGGAGATTGAAGGATCTGGCAGAGGTTCCGGGCCGATTTCGGTAGGCGGCGGGGTCCTCTGTTCCAGGTTCCCGTGTCCCCGGTTCCGGGCTCCGGGCCGATTTCGGTGGGCTGCGGGGGTCCCGGGTGTTTGGTCGATCGTTTTTATCAATCGGTCTGACTATCGATCTCATTGCCCACCTCTCTATATCGATCTCCCGATCGATCTCACAAGCGATTTCATTGCAGATCGCACGAGCGATTTCGCGATCGATCCTTGCATCGAGCTCATTAAATCAATTTCATTATTGGTCTCACGATCGACCTGACACTCGTCCTCACTATCGATTTCACTATCGAACTCACAATCGATTTCAATATTCATATTATTACTTTTCACACCATCCACTGGTTGGGGTGTTTCTCTGATGTGATTTGATGCTGCTGTCTGCTGCAAGTTCCGCCACCGTGCCAGCTCTGCGCCAGGGAGCACGGCGGTCCTAACGTGTGACATGTTGTATCTCTGGTCACCCTGGTCTTCTGAGAGCCGTGGCACGTGCGGCACTTTTCGTAATGCCGTCTAGGGAGTTCTGGGAACAAGGTGGTTGACGCCGTCACGTGTGACACCTCGGCTGCCTTGGGATTTGATGCGCTTTCGAAGTCAGCGAGCTCGTCAGGGGCGATGGTGATGACGATAATGGTGATGGTCATCATGATCAGGGTGATCATGATGATCGGTATGATCATGATGATCATGATCACGATGAGGGTGAGGATGATGGTGATGATGATGTCGATGACTGTGGCAGTGTTGATGCTGATGATGATGGTGGTGATGATAATGATGTTGACGACTACGACGATGACGAAGATGATGACGATGATGATGGTGATGGGGATGACGATCACAGTGATAGGGATGATGGTAACGACGATGATGATGATGATGATGATGATGATGATGGTGATGATGATGATGGTGATGATGCTGATGATGGTGTTGCTGATCATGCTGATGATTATGATGATGGTGGTGATAATGATGATGATGATGATGATGATGATGATGATGATGGTGATGATGATGATGATGATGATGACCTAGATGATGATGCTGATGATGATCATGGTGATGTTATTGATGATGATGATGATGATGGTGGTGGTGGTGGTGGCCATGATGATGGTGGTCATGATGGTGACGGTGGTGATAACGATGATGATGCGGGTGATGATGATGATGATGATGATGATGATAGTGATGATGATGAGGAGGAGGAACAGTATGATGACGATGGCAATGATGGCATGGCTAAGGAGGATGGCGAGGAGAAAGAGGAGGATGAGGAGGAGCGCCGTCACACGTGGCACCTGTTAGTCTTCATTTTCAGGGGAGCCTTAATAGACTTGATGTGGGTAGTTTTGGGGCCTCTGTTGTGCCTCTCGAGTACCGTTTTAAGGCTTCGAGGGGCTATGTTTAAGCCTCTTGGGGCCTCCTCGGGTGCCGCCTCGGGGGCCTCATGGGGCGGAAGGCTCGGATTGTCGCTGTAAGTCTTGGAGCGTCGGAGGCTCGAAACGGCGAGAACCCAAACGAACATTAGACCACCGCCTGAACATCAAACATTATTGACTCTCGGGGCCCTCGGGCGCCTCTGCTGGGCCTCCTGGGGCGGAAGGCTCGAATCGTCGGTTCGTGTTCCCCCTCTTGGGACCTTCTTGCGGCTGTCTTGTTGCCTTCTTAGGTTGTCTTGGGCACTGCCTGGGCTTCTCCTAGCCCTCTTTGGCCATCTTGTAACTCTCTTCGGGCAGTCTTGGGGGCCGAAAAGCGTCGGAAGCTCGAAAAGGCGAGAACCCCCAGATTGCATTAAAGACTTGTAGGAGCATCGCGTCATGTTCGCTCGGTGGCCGTCCCTGTCGGTGGGTTGATGCGCTGAGAGAAGAGACCCTAGGAAAATCAATGATTGTTGCCTCTCGGGCCCCTCGTTGGCCCCCTTGGGGCCTCTCGTTGGCCCCCTTGGAGCCTCCTGGGATCTTTGGGGGCGGAAGGCTCGGATTATCGGTTCGTGTTCCCACTCGGGGGCCATCCTTGGGACCGTCTCGGGGCCTTCTCGGGCAGTCTTGAACGCCTCTGTGGCCGTCTTGGAGCCTTGTGGGGCCGTTGTGGGGCCGAAATTCGACGCTGGTTGCCTCTCGAGGCTCTCTTGGGAAGGCTCTTGGCTCTTGGGGCTTTCTTGCGACGCTTCGAAGGCTTCGTGGGCCGTGTTGAAGCCATATCAGGCAGTCTTGAGGCCAGAGTGGCGCTTCCTCGAGCCACATCGGGCCGTCCTGGAGGCATCTGCGTCTCGGCACTTAGCGCGAACATGTTGCATCTTGAGAAGAACTGCAGCCCCAGGATGAGGGGGACTGCGCATGCCGTTGCGTGCGGGGAGAGGGGTGGTGGTGGCCCTCAGAAAGAGCATTACGGTCACCCTACAAGACAGCACTTGGCATTCTGGCACGGCCCAGTGTGCCAGGGTGCACGGCGGCGGCCCCAGGGCTTTGAAAAGCTCTCCGGCCTGTCCAGGCCGAAGGGGGCGTGCTAGGAGCCTGCGGACGGGGGGGGGCCCGCTCGGCGTCGCCGCAGTCGTCGCTGCCCAAGAGGACGAACTTCCAGAACGGGCCAGCGGGAACGGGAGCGCACTTGCTCGACGGTGGGACCAGCGTTCCCCTTGACAGCAACACCTCTGGTCGCCGCCACGCGCGCGCACGTGCCACGCAGACCGTTTGCTTCCAGTTCTTAAAAAGGCAAACGGTCGGGCAAACGATCGGGCCGCCCCAGGCGAGGTCCGAGCGCGGGACAGCTTTTCTCATCCAGTGACAACAACGGCTCAATGATGGCAATGATGTTGGCGATGTTGCCGCGAAATAGTATGTTGGCGCCCCGTTCGGACGTCGAGCCCATGGTTTCGCATTCCCTTTTTCCGAACGTTATATCTTGATTGCTTCCGGGGGAACATCGGGTGTTGTGAGTTCATGCGAGGAAATCTTCCGAAAGGGTTCGAACGTGGCCGGACATGGTGCCCCTTGAGAATAGCAGCGGGAGGCTTTATTTTGAGCGAAGATATGAAATTAGTGGTTAGCGAGGGAGAAGTCCGGAATGTTTTCCCGCCCGCCCATGCCGAAGGGAATCACGATAGGAGCCGACGGGGGGGAGGGGGGCCCGCTTGGCGCCACCGCCGTCGTCACTGATGAATAATAATTTCTGCACAGGGTAAGCCTGAAGATGGGTGAGACCAGCGTTCCCCCCTGACGGCAGTGTTTCTTGGCCGCCGCCACGCGCTTGCACGTGCCGCGCAGACGTTTCGCAAAGCTGCCCCCAGTGCCAAAGTGCGAACGATCGGCCGAGCGCAGGACAGTTCTTTTGCGCCGCCAACCATCACAACGAAACAGCGGCGGCAATGACGCAAAGGTGTTGGATATGCGGCCATACACTGGGATGCTGGCGCCCCGTTCGGGCGCTGAGCTCAGGGTTCCGCATCCCCGTTCCGAGGTGTTTGTTGATCTTGGCTACAGGGCATGTCCAGCTTAAACGGTGATTTTGCTGTTGTGAGTTCATGTGGGGAGAACGTCCGAATGGCTTGGAAGTGGCTGGAAGTGAAATCTGCATCACGACACGAGTGCAACAGATTGATGGCACACCAGGGCGAACTCACGAAAATTCCCCCGCCCGTCCAGGCCGAAGGGGGTCGCGACAGGAATCGAAAGGGAGGAGGGGGGCCCGCGTGGCATCGCTGCCGCCGTCGCTGATTGATAATTTTCGCACGGGGCAACCGAGAAGACGAATGCATATGTTCGACGGTAAGACCAGCGCCCCCCCCGACAGCAACATGTCTGGCCGCCGCCACGCGCTTGCGCGTGCCACGCAGTCCCGTCGCAAAGTGGCCTCCAGGTCGAGAAGATAAACGATCGGGCCGCCCTCGGGGAGGTCCGAGCGCGGGACGGTTTCTCTGTGCAGCCAGTCATCGCAACGAATCAGCGACGGCAATGACGCCATGATGCTGGTGATGCTGTCGAAACTTGGGATGATGGCGCTGGGGTGGTGCGCTCGGGTCTTCAATCCACGTTACGCACCCCGGTTCCAGAAGTGATGTTTTTTTATTCCACGGGAGATGTCCGGCTAAAGCGGTGAGATCTCGTTTGGGAGACATGTTGTTGTTGTTCGGCCGCGCGGGGAATTATTTCGAATCGATTGAAAGTTGCCGACAGTGAGTTCCCCCAGGGCGATACTGGATTTCGAATATTAATTCAACGTTCGTGGTGCAGAAGGGAGAACTCCGAAAATCTCCCCCGACCATCACTACCGAAGGCAGTCGCGATAGGATTCGACGGCGACGGGGCTTGGCATCGCCGCCATCGTCGTCGAGGAAGATTTTCGCAACGGGTAATCTTGAACATGGGTGAGTGCACTCCTTCGACGGTGAGGCAAGCCTTCCCCCCTTTAACAGCAGCACTTCTGGCTGCCGCCATGCGTTTGCACGTGCCGCGCAGAGCACGCGGCATTTACCATATGTTTCTCCAGGGACAGACTCCCCGCGCGCGTTCCGGGGGGCACTGGGTGGAACACACCATGCGGGAGAGCACAACAAAGAAGACGACATCTTCACCACGTTGGCAATCCAGGGGCATTCGTCGCAGGCGGGGCCTGGGGAGTGTGTTAGGGAGCCCTAGTGACGACATGTAAGCCGCCCGAACACGTGGAAAGATACGGATGCGAACCGACGGAGGGGATGAGGACGGGTCGTATGGGAACGGGGCTGTACGTCGAGGGCCTCGCAGCGAGAAGGGGCGGGGTCCATCTGCACCGCGAGGCCCGGGGCTGCGAGCCGCGCGGGGCGAGCAGCCTGAGGAGCGAGGGGTGTGGCCAGGCCCGTGCCATCGCGTGGCCGCAAGCTTTCGGGAGATGTGGATTGCGTACGAGACTTATTTTTGCATCTCACAGCAGCAAGTCGGCCCCAGATTTTCGTCCTGGGCTCGCTTTAGTGGAGTGATGAATTTCGGGGTCTTTACGCCGGGGAAAAACATCACTTCACTAATATGGGGACCCTGGGGCATCAGTGGGCCCTGGGGCCCAAAATTAATGACGTCATGGTATTCGGGCCTCGGATTGTGGTATTTTTCCGAGGGCGGGCAAGGAGAGACGCAGTGTCGTTTCCGCGTGGGGCAAGCCACGCGGCTGTGCAGGCGGGTCTTTCTCCTCCACGCGCGCATCTCGGCTGCCGGTGCTGACCCAGAGCTCGAGGGCAGAGGCTCAAAATTCTCCCATGATCCGTTGTGCCTCCCCCTCTCTTCCCGCGACAGCCGCGGCTTCCAGCTCTGTGGGCCCCACTTGGGTGACGCGAAAAAACACGGTCGATTGCCAAGTTGCTTGCGTAAGATGGCCAGTGGGGGGTCTTAATTTTCAACGTAGCGTGCCGCGCTAACCGCGACCCCCGGATAATATATCATCCCCCCCTCACCACTGACAGTTTGCTATCCCCTGCCAATACAGATTTGGTCGGGGGAGAAGGGCGGCAAGGCCGAACTTTCTCATCGCGGAGGAAATTTGCGAATCGAAGTTGTTATCTTCTTCTTCTAACTCGCAAAATCAAAAATGTGTAGCGAGGCTTATGATATTCTTACCACGTCAGCCTTCCCAAGTCACGAACGTGTGGCAGGGCGATGGGGCTCTCACTTTCTCAGCCATTCACAAATCAGGAAAGTGTGGCGGGGCCATAATATTCTCACCATGTCAGTTTTCCCAAATCACGAACGTGTGTGGCAGCGCTCTGGGGTTTTCATTTTCTCTGCCCTGCCCAAGGTAGCCCTTTCTTCCAAAGGGCGCCGAGCCTGCGCGGGCGAGTTTTTCGAGGTGGTTTGCAAGAGAGGCTTCCTGGCGAGAGGCACCAAGGACTTCCAGGGCGCAGGCAAGCTCCTGGTGCGAGTTTTCGAGGAGCGCCAAGGACCATCATCAGCATCATCATCGTCAACATCATCATCAGCATCATCATCATCGTCAACATGGCCATCATCATCAGCAGCAGCATCATCATCAGCTTCACCCCCCGACGTGCCGGGAAAGCGTTTTTGATCGCCCCTGGACCCGAACCTTACGATCCCCAAGGGTTTATTTAGTACCAGGGTCACTTGTTCACGGCCCGCGTAGGCCACTGCGTAAGGTCGCCATTTCATCATGCGCAAGACCCGTTTCTTGTCGTCGCCCACCTGTTTTTAAAGGAACAAACAACCATGCACGTAAGAACGTCGGAGCTCGGCCTGGATTTCTTGGATGGCGCTGGAACCCCCTCCCTGGCGCGTTCCGCGCGCCAGGAGCGGCGTCGGAGACGCCGCCAGGGGTGCCCAAGGCGGACACGAGAATTCCGCGCGGGACTTTGGCAATTTGCGTTGATGCCATTCCTCTTCTTCCGATACAGTGTGGGTGCTTGCAAAAAAACACTTCGCTTGCCTCCAGGGTGCCCTGGGCTTCTTGGGTTTCGACGGCTTTGTCGTGGAAGGCGCGACGGTCCCACACCAAAAATCGATGGACGCCCTCAGGTCTCAGGGTTTGGTTTTTTGTGGAAGGTTTCTTGTGGATTGGCCTCTGGAATGGCCCCAGGTTGGAAGCCCCTCTTCGATCAGATTCTGCTGAGGGGGTCAGCTTCGATGTGGGGACAGAGCGAGGCCGCCAGCCTTGAGGCGAACGCCGGGCGCCTCGCTCCCGTTGTCGGACCGCTCCTTGGGGTCCAGGTGGTGGACCCGTCCGTCGAGACCCATGCCGAGAAACACCTTGCTTGCCTCCAGGGCGCCCTGGGTTTCTTGGGTATCGTTGGACTGCGATGGAAAGCGTGGCGTTCCCACACCGAACATCCACGGGCGACTTGGGGTCTCAGGGTTGTTTTTGTTCGTGGAAGGCTTCTTCCATGGGGAGGGGGTAAAACACAGACACGATTGATCGCCGACTCCCAGGAACATATGGGAAAATAAGGGATGTAGGTGGGAAGACGAAAACGCCAGGAAAGATTGGAGAGTACAGGGAACTCTGGGACATGTGTGTATCCATGTGTGTCCCTGGGCCCCGTTAGTTGTATGCGTGGCCGGGGCTCGCCGTGGACCTGAGAGCCTCCTCGTTCCCCATCCCTGCGCCCCTCACGGCACCACCACGGCTGCACGCCTTCTGTCCAGGCCACGTGTCGCTGGAGGACCCCACCAGCGTTGAAAAAAAGTCGGCGGCGAGCGAGGGGGGAAGTGAGAGAGAGGAGGAGGAGGAGGAGGAGGAGGAGGAGGAGGAGGAGGAGGATGAGAGGCGGAGGCTGAGAGAGAGGAGGGAGAGTAGAGGAGGCGGAGGAGGAAGGAGGTATGAGTAGGAGGATTAGGAGAGGAGGAGGAGGAGGAGGATGTAGAGGAGGGATTGAAGGAGGGAGGGGGAGGAGGAGTGATGAGGAGGAGGAGGAGGAGGAGGAGGAGGAGGAGGAGGAGAGGGGAGGATGAGAGGAAGGGAGGGGAGGAGGAGGAGGAGGAGGAGTAGGAGGAGAGGAAGTGAGGAGTAGGAGGGAGGAGGCAGGAGGGAGGGCGTATGAGGGAGGAGGAGGATGAGGAAGGTGGAGGACGGAGGAGGAGTAGGATGAGGAGGCGGAGGGAGGAGGAGGAGGATAGAGGAGGGAGGATGAGGAGGAATGAGGAGAGCGAGGCGGAGGAGGAGGAGGAGGAGAGGAGGAGATGAGGGAGGAGGAGGGAGAGGGGGAGGGGGAGGGGGCGGGGGAGGGGGAGGGGGTAGGAGGAGATGAGGAGAAGGAAGGAGGAGAGGAGCGGAGGAGGAAAGGAGGATGGAGGATGATGAGGTATTAGGGAGGTGAGGGGGAAGGAGGAGGGGGAGAAGGCCTTTGAAGAAGGCTGGAAGGTCACCTGGCCCTCTGAGAAGTGTTCGTTTTGCCTTCCCAGAAGCACCGGATTCTTTTCGGAGGGCGCGGGGGGCTTCTGAGAAGTCCCGCCGCCTTTTGAGAACCACCGAACAGGTTCCACTCCTCGCAAAGTGCCTGCTCGCAAACGTCCGATGAAAACACGTCGCAAAACCGATCCCCGGCGGCGGACCCAGGATCCAGGCCGTGTGCGAGCACATACCCTGCGAGTAGTGACGCGCGCTTGTCTAGAGAGTGGCCGCCTCCTTGTCATGTCCCCCCCCCCCTTCGCTCGCTGCCGATGAGAGCAGACCGCACTCCCCAGAAAAAAGATGGGAAAATGTGGGACATGGGGGGGGAAGACAAAGACCTAGGACACATGGGAATATATAGGGGGGATACCTTTACTTGTGTGTATTCGATGTGTGTGTCCCAGGGCCCCTTCAAGGGGGACCGCAGCCTCGCTCGGCCCGGGCCCCCAACCGCGGCGGGGAGGCCGCCCCGCCATGCCCGCGCGCGGGCGGCGCGGCGGGGCGCCGCGGCCGACGGCGGGCACGGCATGCACGGCGTGCCGCCGCCTCCCGGGGCCGCGCCATTCTCCCAGCTGGAGCTCCTCGCGGCCACGGCGGCCGCGTGGCCGGCGCACAGGACCTCCGGCGATCTCAACGGCGATCTCATCGTCGTCGTCGACGTCGCCGCCGCCGCCGCCGCCGTCGTCGTCGTCGTCGTCGTGGTCGTGGTCGTCGTCGTCGCTCCCACGGCTTACACGGTGTCCACGCGTCCTTATGCGAGCAGCCACGCAGGGAAGCGAAACCCACGCAGATTTCGGGGGAGCGTAAGACCCGGGTTTGTCGGGACTCGGGTTCGCCATCGTTTTTTGACGACCGCGGCTCGGATTTTGACGAGGAGGAGTTTTGTGGGGTGTCTGCAGCGGGAGGCCTCGTCAAAATGCAGGCTCGGCCTCGTAATTTTTTTGACGACCTCGTCGGGGATTTCCGAGCCCCCCGTACCCGGGTCTTACGTCTCCCCGAACTTTGAATGTTTGCCGAAAGTTGCCACTTCAGGGCCTTTTTCTTGCATTGCAGCTTTGCCCACATCGGGAAGGATTGGGTTCGCTGGGTCACTGGCCAAAGTACCCGTTAGTGGAGTCCCAGTCTGAGGGGCGCTGACGATCGCAAGCACGGATCCCGGGGGCGTGGACTTTTGCGACGGGTCCCGCTGCCCGTGGGAGATCGCGGAGCTCCGCCGCCGAGCGGGGCGGCACCGGCCGCATCGATATCCTGGGGAGGGCGCCTCTCCCGATCCGCGGAGTTGGCGACCGCGCGCCAGATGAATGGATCGCTGCTCCATGTTTGCGCGCCCCCGAAGGATGGACGGGGCCAGGACGAGGATAAATCCGCTCCAGAGCGCTCCAGAAAGCTCTCCGGGCAGTTCCGGAACGCTCCGAGAAGGCCGCGGCGCCCGAGACATCCTCCACAGCGGGCGGAGGTCAGAGATTCCCGACTAACCTTGAGAAGCAATTAGAAAGCCCCCCTTTCTCCGGCGAAAGTATAACGCTCCAGCACCCTGGAAGCGTTACCCTGGCACCTCGCAACCTGTGTTGAATCATACACGTCGCCATCGTTGTCATCAGCGTTACCGTCGCAGCGGCAGTAGTCAGGAGGGGAATAGGAATATCCAGGAATCCTACAGATTCCCATTGGGATACCGCCCGAGCCAAGGCGCGGGAATGCTTTGTTTTCCCTTCTTTTGCGCGGTGCTAAGTAGATCGTTCCGCGAAAACCGCCCCCAAGAATTATTGAATTACGGTGCGGTGCTAACGATAACCTTGGGGGGGTCTGAATTGCTTACTGAGGTTAGAACCTCGCGCGCTTCGCGCGTTTAGGTTCTAGCTTCTAGCAAGCTCCAGGCCGCGATCTGGTCACATATCCTCTGACTGAGGTACCCACAAGTGGCCTGACTACACCAATAACAACAACAGAACTGTTCGCTCTGATCTGCTTGAGTGTCATCCAACGTGTATTTTCCAAACCCTCGATACCCGCCATCTTCGTCTTCGACCGTGCCTTTTTTGTTTTCTGTGCTGGCCGGGCCCCCGCAAGCGGCGGGGCGGCCGCGTACTGTGGGCCTGGCCAGCGGCAGAGCTGATCGGCGGCAACCCGACCCCAAGAGGGACGGACAGGGGACCGACCACGACGACGACGACGACGGCGACGGCGACGACGAGCGAAAGCGAGAGCGAGAGCGAGAGCGACAGCGGGGCCACGAAGGGCAGGAAAGGGGCCGCAAAGGGCGACAGCCGCGCCACGAAGGGCACGCATATGGGGCCACGACGGGCGCGAACGAGCGGGGGCCGCGAGAGGCAGATCATGCGGGGCCACAGAGGGCAGCGACGGGGCCACTGAGGGTGGCAACGGGGCCACGCAGGACAGCGAGGGGGCCACAGAGGGCGGCAGCGGGGCCACGGGGGGCACGCACATGGGGCCGCGACGGGCGCGAACGAGCGGGGGCCACTGAGGGCAGCAACGGGGTCACGGGGCCGCGAAGGGCGACAGCGGGTCCGCGAAGCGCACGCATGTGGGACCACGACGGGCGCGAACGAGCGGGGGCCACGAAGGGCACACAGATAGTGGACCACGACGGGCAGCGAGGAGGCCACGAAGGGCTGCAGCGGGGCCGTGGAAAGCAGCGACGGGGCCACGAAGGGCTGCAACGGAGCAGCGAAGGGGCCACGAAAGGCTGCAAACTGGGCCACGAAGAGCAGCGAGGGAGCCACGAAGGGCCGCAACGGGTCCACAAAAGGCAGCGAGGGGGCCACGAAGGGCTGCAACGAGGCCACTAAGGGCAGCGATATCCCGACTCCTAAGTAAGTTGCGAGGGAGTCCTAAGCGTGAGCGCGACTCCTGGGCGCTTGAGTGTCGGGAGCGCGGCGCTTGAGTAAATTGCGGAATTCCAGCGCAAGAGCGCGATTCTGGATTTAATTGCAAGCAAGTTTCCAGCGAGAACGCTAGTCCAGAACGCCGACAGAGCGATTCCTGAATAAGGTGATAGGAAGTCCCAAGAAAGAGCGCGACTCCTGGGTAAAACGCAAGGAAATCTCAGGCGGGAGCGGGGGGTCCTGGCAAAATTGCGAGGAAGTCTCAGGCGGGAGCCGTTGTTGTTGCAACCTGGGGCCACAACGCAGTTTGAGTTGAGCGAGTTTCCTTTTTATCAGTTAGCTTGGCGAAGGACCCAACCATACGCAGTTGTGCGTGCCGCAATTGAGAATATGTTTTCGGTGACGTTTCCTATGGGGCCACGAACCCTGTGAGGGGTGTGCCGATATGGGTGCGGCGGACGTATCCTCTGGGGGCACGAAACGTATGAGGGGGTGCCGAAGTGGGTGTGGGGGACACATGTGAACGGTGGCAATGAAGCCTTCGGTGGAGCTCCTTAAAAGGTCGCGAAACGTGTGAGGAGCGTGGACGGTTGCACTGGGGCTCCCGTTGGAGTTCCCCATGGGGCCACGAAGCGTGTGAGGGGTGTGCCAAAATTGGTGTGGGGGACGCATGTGGACGGTAACATTGGGTCCTTCGGTGGAGCTCTTTCTGTGGCGACGAAACGTGCGAGGTGTGTGCTGAAATGGGCGCGGGGGACGCATGCGGACGGTAGCACTGAGACCTTCGGCGAAGCTGTCTATGGGGCCACGAAACGTGTGAGGGGTGTGCCGAAATGGGTGCGGGGGACGCATGTGGACGGTGGCACCGGGGCCTTCGGTGGAGATCCCTATGGGGCCACGAAACGTGTGCGGGGTGTGCCGAAATTGGTGTGGGGAAGAACGTATGTGCGTTCGGTGGAGCTCCCTATGGGGCCACATGGGCCACGAAACGTGTGAGGGGTGTGCCGACATGGGCGCGGGGACGAATGTGGACGGTGGCATTGGGGCCTTTTGGTGGAGCTCCTTAAACGCGTGAGAGGTGTGCCGACATGGATGTTGGGGACGCATGTGCAAGGTAGCACTGGGGCCTTCGATTGATCTCCCTACGGGGCCACGAAACGTGCGAGGGGTGTGCCGACCTGGGTGTGGGGGACGCATGTGGACGGTGGCGCTGGGGCCTTCGGTGGAGCTTCCTATGGGGCCACGACACGTGTGAGGGGTGTGCCGAAATGGGTGCGGGGGACGCATGTGGACGGTGGCACCGGGGCCTTCGGTGGAGATCTCCATAGGGCCACGAAACGAGGGGCGTGCCGAAACAGAGACACGCGGAGGGCATGGGCAACGAGGGGAGAAGGGAGGAGGGGAAGGGAGGAGAGGAGGAAGGAGGGACGCGCGGCGCTGTCTTTTCAAAGCGAAGACCCAACACCACTAGATGGTTGGGAAAAACAGGGTGCGAGCCCTGGGCGAAACACTTCACTTGAACAAAAACACAATGGTCACCGGAGGGGGGATCAACAATGAGTATTTTTACATAGTGAGAGTTCAACAGCAGTCATTATACCCTCTTTGGCCATGTTTCCACAGGCCACGTGCATAATCATGATGAGAATCCCAAGCCTGGGGGATTATTTTCTTGGCGCATGGGGGTCCGATATACCCACACCCAGAACTCCCGCCCAAGGAGTCCTCGCGAACACCTCTTCCGAGGAACTTCAAAATACCTGCTTGGAAAACACATCGGACGGGGAGGAGGAGGAGGAGGAGGAGGAGGAGGAGGAGGAGGAGGAGGAGGAGGAGGAGGAGGAAGAAAAGAGAAGAAGGAGACACTGCTCTTTCCCCGGCCCCTCGGGCAAACCCAGGGGCGCAGGGAAAACGCAAACTTCCGTTTCGCCGTCGTCGTCGTCGCCGCCGCTACCGTCGTCATCGTCGCGGTCGTGGTCGTGGTCGTCTTCATCGTCGTCGTCGACGTCGCCGCCGCCGCCGCCGCCGTCGTCGTCGTCGTCGTCGTGGTCGTGGTCGTCGTCGTCGCTCCCACGGCTTACACGGTGTCCACGCGTCCTTATGCGAGCAGCCACGCAGGGAAGCGAAACCCACGCAGATTTCGGGGAAGCGTAAGACCCGGGTTTGCCAGGACTCGGGTTCGCCATCGTTTTTTGACGACCGCGATTCGGATTTTGACGAGTAGGAGTTTCGTGGGATGTCTGCAGCGGGAGGCCTCGTCAAAATGCAGGCTCGGCCTCGTCATTTTTTTGACGACCTCGTCGGGGATTTCCGGGTCCCCCGTACCCGGGTCTTACGTCTCCCCGAAGATTGTCACAGCGGCGGTCCCTACGCCCAGTCAGTCTGACGACGAACCCCATGTTTGATCATCTCTCCACGCCCTCCACTGCCCACGCAGGGCCCGAAGCTGGGCAGAATGACCTGGACGACGAGAGCAGAGGAGAGAGGGTGAGGACGAGGAGAAGCCAAAAACGACCACTCAGAGCCCCGAATCATCAGGGGTAACTCGGGTCAGGGCTAACTCGGGTTCGTTTTTCGGGATTCCGAACCCGAGTTATCCCGGACCCGAGTTACCCCGGATATTTCGGGCGTCCAGGGCCCCGAATCATCAGGGGTAACTCGGGTCAGGGCTAACTCGGGTTCGTTTTTCGGGAACCCAAGCCCGAGTTGCCCCGGACCCGAGTTACCCCGGATAAGTCGGGCGTCCAAACCACGCATCCCGTCGGGAAGGGCCGCAGTTCGGTTCGCCTTTTTCGGAATCTTCCTACTGCCCTCCGAGGCGGACCTGGGACAAAAGGATGTATCGAACAGGAGCGCGGTTGTTGAATATCCTTTTCTAGAGAATGCCTACTGCGAATATCCTGAAAAGGTTCCGCGCGTTCTCGCCTCGACGCCAGCTACAGGTTCTGTAAGAGCGAGGCTCCCGCGCGAGCGGTGCTTCGAGTGCATGTGGGCCCCTGGAGGCCCGGCGACAATGACAAGGGCCCCCGCTCGATATTTCCCCACAGTTTACCCCGAGACACCCTGGCCAGAGAGGCCCCCGAATTCGGGAACGGCGCTCTCGCTCGAGACTTCCTCGCGATTCAGCCAAGTCGGCGGAGGCCCAGCCACGACGACAGGGGCTCCTGCCCGACGCGCCCTCACGATTTACTCCGAAAGCCCCTGGCCAGGAAGGCCCCCGAACTCAGGAACGGAGCTCTCGCTCGAGACTTTCTCGCGAGTCAATCAAAGTGGTGGAGGCCCAACTACGACGACAAAGTCTCTCGTTCCTTCGACATTCAATCAAGATGTATTCACAAAGGCCCTCGCCAGAGAGGCCCCCGAACTCAAGTGGCGCTGACCGTCGAGATTTTCTCGAAATTCAGGTGAGTTGGTGGAGGCCCAAACACGGTGACAATGGCTCCCGTCCGATTGTTTCCCGAATTTATTCCGATAACCTCTGGCCAGAAAAGCCCGTGAACTCAGGAACGGTGCTCTCTCTCTCGAGAGAGAGAGAGAGAGAGAGAATTCCTCGCACTTCAGTCAGCGGCCGACAAGGAAGAGATTCCCCCCGAAAGGAGGCAAAATCGAAGACGAAGCGGGTATTGAGGGTTGGGGTGTACAGAATGCAAGACACGCGTCCCAGTAAGAGCGCACAGTATTAAAATGATTGTTGCTTTTGTTGTTGCTGGTGGTGGTGGGGTTGTTGATGCTGTTGTTGTCGTTGAACTCTCACTACTGAAGAATAGTTATTGTTGATCCCCCCCTCCAGTGACCATTGCGTTTTTGAATTGAAGTGCTTCCCCCAGGGCGCGCACCGTGTTTTTTATTAAGGGAAGTCACTACGTTCAAACTGGGCCCCTGGCCCTCGAGTTACAACAACAACGGCTCCCGCCTGATAATTCCTCACACTGTATTCCCAAATAGCGCTCTCGCGCGGGACTTCCTCACAATTCAAGTACGCATCGCGCTCTCGCGTGGGACTTCCTCGCAATGTATTCAGACGATGCGCCCTCGGCGCTCTGGAATCACGCTCTCGCTTTGGCTTTTCTCACGATTTGCTGAAGAATCGCGCTATCGCTCGAGACTTCCTCGCGATTCATGCAGGATCCACGTTTCAGCAACCCGCATGCTCGACCTCGTCGCCTGGGCCCGCCTTCCCGACCTGCCCGCTATTGGTCTGCCCCCCCCGATCTGCCCGTCTGGTTTTACCACTTGTTTTCTGCTCCTCGCCCCCCTCCTGCTAATTTCTCTCGCGCTCCATTATTCTCCCTCCCCCTTCCACCCGTCCTCTCCTCCCTTGTTTTAGGAAGGTAATCCCCCAAGGAGGTACGATCGAATACGACGAGGGCGGGTACCGAGGGTTTGGGGTATACGTATTGATTGGCACGTGAGCAGATAGGGGCGACCAGTAATAAAATGATTGTTGGTTATGTTGATGTTGTTGTTGATGATGTTGATGTTCATGTTGTTGTTGTTGTTGTTGTTCGGGGGCCGGTATGGCGGGACCCCGAAACGCCTGAGCGTGGGTTTCAATTTCAGAGAAATGCAGCCGGCGCCCAGGCGAGAGCCCTAGGGCGTATTCACGGGGTCCAACAAAAATAATTGTTTAATTATTGAGCTCTCTCAATGATTCTGGAAGCCCCCCAGCGGCGATTCCGACAAAAGGGCCGCAGTCTTGAGCAAAACGCCGGGAAGTACCGAGCGGGAGTGCCGTTGTTGTAATGGTGGGCCGTTTGCGGCGCTGAGGCGAGAGCGCCGACCGTGCGTAAAAGGCGAGGAAATATCGAACCGGAGCGCTGGTTTAGTCGAAAAGCCGGATTTCGGCGCCGAGGCGAGAGCGCCGACTTTGGGTAAAAGGCGAGGAAGTATCCAACCGGAGCGCTGGTTTAGTGGGAAAGCCGGCTTTCGGCGGCGAGCAAGAGCACTGGGCCTGAGTGAAAAAGAAGGTATCGAGCCAGAGCGTTGTTGTTGTTGGGGGGCCGGTTTGGCGAAACCCTGAAACGCTTGAGCGTGAGTTTCGGTTTCAGAGAAACGCACCCAGCGCCTAGGCGAGAGCGCCAGGGCGGATCTAAGGGGCACAAGAATAATAATTGCTTAGTGATTAGGACTCGACAACATCATCAACAACAATACGAACAACAACAATAATAGCAACAGCACGAAGAACAACAACGACGACAACAACAACAACAACAATCATTTTAAGACTGTTCGCTCTTACCAGCACGCGTGTCTTACATTCCGTATACCCCAACCTCGATACCCGCCCACTTCGTCTTCGATTGCACCCCCCTTTCGGGGGAATATCTTCCTTATCGGCCACTGACTGAAGTGCGAAGAAGCTTCGAGCGAGAGCGCCGTTCCTGAGTTCGGGAGCCTCTCTGGCCAGGGGCTCTCGGAATTCCGATGGAGAAATATCGAACGGGAGCCCTTGTCGCCGTGTCCGGGTCCCCACCAACTTGCTTGAATTACGGCGAAGTCTCGAGCGAGGGTGCCGTTCCTGAATTCGGGGGCCTTTTTGGCCAGGGGTTCTCGGAATAAATCGTGAGGAAGTATCGAGCAGGAGCCATTGTCGTCGTGGCTAGGCCTCCGCCAACGTAATTGAATTGCGAGGAAGTCTCGAGCGAGAGCGCCGTTCCTGAGTTCGGGGGCCTCTCTGGCCAGGGTGTCTCAGGGTAAATTGTGAGGAAGTATCATGCGGAAGTCGTTGTTGTCGCAGTTGGGCCTCCAAGGGCCCACATTTAGGCTCAAGCCAACGCTTGAGCGTGAGCTTCGTTTTCACAGAAAATGTAGCCGGCGTCGAGGCGAGAGCGCGCGGAACCGTCTCCGGAGATCAGCAATAAGTATTCCTTAGATATGAGTATTCAAGAAGAATAACAACAACAACAACAACAACAACAACAACAACAACAACAACAACAACAACAAGAACCCCATCTTAGGATATGGGGAACAACAACAACAACAACAACAACAACAACAATCATCATTATAATATTGTTCGCTCTTACTTGCCCGTGTGTCATTCAAAACGAGTTCCCCACACCCTCGATACCGGCCCTTTTTGTCTTCGATCACACCTCTTTGGGGGGGGTATTTCTCTTTGCGGGGGGCGGCGGGCTTAGACAGGCGGCCAAACCTGAACGGGCGGACGATCCTGCGTGGGCGTACATGTGCCCGCTATTGGAATTAGTGTGGGCCCTGCAAAAAAAGGAGAGGGAGAACGAGGGAGAGCGGGAGGAAGGGAGGGGAAGGGACGACGGAAGAAAAAAAAAAAGCCAGGAGAGAAGGAGCGAAGAGGGGGCGGGTGATTAGAGGCATTTATATATATAGGGAGAGAGAGAGAGAGAGAAAGAACAAAAAAAAAAGAGAGAGAGAGAGACAGAGAGAGAGAGAGAGAAAGAGGGAGAGAGAAGGAGAGAGAGAGTGGAGAGAGAGAAAGAAAGAGAGCGGGAGGAGGCAGGAGAGGGGAGGGAGAAGGGAGGAGGGAGAGGAGGGAGAGGGGATAGGGCAGAGAGGCATGAGGATGAGGGAAGAGAGGAGGGAGAGAGAGAAGGGAGGAGAGGAGGGAGGAGGGAGAAGGAGGAGGAGCACGAAGGTAAGAGCGTGAACTTTCGAGGAAGTCCTAGGCGAAAGCGCCGTTCCTGCCAGAAGTCTCGGGCGGGAGCCCGCGACGGGCGGGTCGGGCGCGTGGGACATGTAAGCGGGATGCTTGAGTCTGGCGAGAAACGCGATTCGTAAGTAAATTGTGACGGCGTCTTTGGCGCATCGTGTTTCCTGAGCGTCGAATGGAAAGCGAAATTTCTGAATGAATTGCATGGAAGTCACATGCGAGAGAGCAACTCCTGGATAAGATGTGGGGGGCTCTCTCGCGGGAGCGAGGGTCTTGATTAAATTGCGAGGAAGTTTTGCTTCAATTGTCAGAAAATCTTAAGCGGGAGCGCCGTTCCTGAGCAAAGCGTGAGGAAGTCTCAAATGGGAGCGGGGGTCCCGACTAAATTGTGAGGAAGTCATAGGCGGGAACACCGATCCGGAGTAAAGAGAGGTAGTCTCAGGCAGGAGCGGGGGTCCAGAGTAAATTTGGGAGAAAGCTCAAGCGGGAGCTGTCGTTGTTGTAATCCGGGGGGACCTTCGGTGGGGCTCCATATGGGGCCGCGAAAAGTTGTACTGGGTGAGGGAGACGCATGCGGACTGCGCCACGGGGACCTTCGGCGGAGCCCTTTATGGGGCCACCACACCCTGTACTGGGTGGGGGAGACGCATGCGGACTGCGCCACGGAGACATTCGGTGAAGCTCCATATGGGGCCACGAAACGCTGCATTAGGTGAGGCCGACGCATGCGGACTGCGCCACGGAGACCTTCGGCGGAGCCCCTATGGGACCACGAAACGCTGTACTGGGTGGGGGAGACGCATGTGGTACACACCACTGGGGCCTTAAGGTGGACCTCCCTATGGGGCCACGAAGCGCTGTACTGGGTGGGGGAGACGCTCTACTGGGTGAGGGATACGCATGCAGACTGCGCCACGGGGACCTTCGGTGGAGCCCCTTATGGGGCCACGAAGCGCTGAACTGGGTGGGGGAAACGCATGTGGTACACACCACTGGTGCCTTAGGTGGACCTCCTTATGGGGCCGCGAAGCGCCGTGCTGGGTGTGGCGGACGCATGTGGTACACCCCACTGGGGGCGGGGACCGTCTCTCCAAAACGAGGACCCAACCACAAGGTGGTTGGGAAAAACAGCACGCACCGGTGAGAGGGGATCAACCATATTTTTATTCTTCAGAAATGAAAGTTCAACAACACCAACAACCACAACCACAACCACTACAACAACCACAACCACAACCGCAACCATAACCACAACAACAGCAACAAGAACAACAACAATCAGTTTAAGATGTTTGAAATAGTTACCCAACCAATGGCATTTCGCGGGGCCCCTCGGGCGCTCCTGGGGCCTCTTGGAAACCTGTTGGGGCCCTGGTAGTTTCGGGGGCCGTCTTCGGGAGGCGGATTGGCTCTGTGAGTTCGGGTTTCACTTCTCGTGCCCCTCCTGGGCCTCTCGTGGCAAGCTCTTGGGCTGTGTTATCGGCGTTTGGGGCCGTGTTGAGGCCCTGTCGGGGATCTTTTGTGCCGTCTTGAGAGGTTTGGGGGGCTCTTGGGCTGCCGCAGAAAATTAAAACCCGAGAAAACGATTTCTGAAAAACCGATGTTGGGAATCAATATATGTTGCCTGCTGGTGCCGTCGGCCAATGCCGCTAGCGTTCCTGGGTTGTGGGTTCAAGGCCTCTTGGATGTTCGTTGGGATATCGTGAAAGGCCTCTCGGGTGGCCTTTTGGATGCAGCTTGAAGCCTCCAAGGGGCCGTTTGGAAACCTATTGACTCGCATTTGGGGGCCTCCTGGGGACCCGTTGGGGCGGAAAGCTCAAATAGTCGGTTCGTGTTCCCCCTCTTGGGGCCGTTTTCAGGCCTTCCTGGGTCGTCTTGGGCGCCCATTGGGCCGTTTGGGAACCTTTTTGAGCCGTCTTGGGGGCCTCTTGAGGCGACGGCAGTCCTCGGGAAGTTTCGTCAGCAAAGGTTCGGGGGCGCGAGAGACTGCCGACTTGGGCCGAGGCGGGTCAACGCGAATCCACGGATCAACCCGCGTTTAGAGATTGGTGCGGAGTTTGCCGCGCAGCCCACGGACTCGGACATCCCGTTAGGGCGCAGACTCGGCCGCGGCCATCGACTCCGCATTCGCGGGCGAGAAGACCGGCGAGGAGCGCCAGAGCCTGGAGGGCAGCTCCCCGACGCCAGAGACGCCCAGACGAAATTGCCCCACTCGTCTGCGATTCCAGGCAAGAAGGTCAGCCATTACCTGGTCAAGATCCTGATGGATTTCTTCTTGCACCTCGACGACCGCAGGCTCACTTTCCAGAGTGACAGGGAGCCCGCGATCGCGGCTCTCAGGACAGCGGCTGCGGCGGCGGCGCCGACGGTGGAGTTCCCGCCGCGAGAATCGCCAGCAAGAGAGCACTGAAGCAATAGAGGCGTCGAAGTTGCCGCACGAGAAGTAAAGAGACAGGTCAGGGCGAACAGGCACGCGCTGGAGGCCAAGTTCGGCATGCAGGCGGGCGACACACACCCCATCTTGAAGCGGCTGCCGCAGCGCGCTGCAGCCTGTCTCGGCCGGCACCGACGCGGAAAGCGGCTTCACTGGAGAGCCGCGGCGTTCAGGCCGCGACTGGAAGTAGCTGGAGGCGGAGTCCGGCGAGCTTGCGACGCACGGGCCGCCCGTGCCGGGAGGTCGCAGGAGCACCGTGGGGGAGCGCATGAAGCATGGGATCTTCCCGGGCTACCATATGCGGACGGGGGCTTTGCTCGCCGCGACGGTCGACGGCGCGGAGAAGGCCCGAGGTTTGAAGAAATTACCGAAGGAGCAGGCCTGGGATGGCAAGGACTGGGACGCTCTTCGAGGAGCCCCCTGGGCAACCCGCCCGGGCGAGGAGGCGCCCGCCCAGGCGAGGGCGCCGGTTGCGGCTACCGACAGGTTGGAGCCGCGAGCCCCGCAAACAAGGTGCGCCCTGCGCCGCGACGCGGAGAAGTGCGGAGCTACCGCAGAAGGGCAAGACCTCAAAATCCCACAACGAGGATTGCCGCGACAGGATCACAGAGCTGATGATGAGCGACGCCGAGGACACGGCGGGAGCTACCGAGCAACCTTTCGAGCTAGGGAAAATCCAGTACCTGGCCGAGGTGCTCGATATCTACTGGCAGCTGGCGCAGACCAAGCGGCGCCACCGCCGCCCGCTGGAGACATTGGCCAGGCCCCCGCCCCAGAGCCAGAGGACGCCGCGACAACAGCGGTGCCGGCCGGAGGCGGCGGGGGCAATCCGAGCGCTGGCAAGAGGCGCCGAGCGGTCGCATCCGATCCTGGACGAGCTACCCGGGCCCGAGGACTGCGCCAGGAAGGACGGCATCTCAAGCTGCAGAGACCCGCCTCGCACTTAAGCGAGGGGCACCCATCGAGCAGACGCAGATGCACGTGGAGGACCTGGTCGACACGCCCTTGCCCAAGGTTTCGTCAGCGAGCTCGGCATCTGCATCGGCGTCGGCTATGAGACCGAGCCCGACACAAGACAGCCCAATGGATGTGGATCTGCTTGAGAAGATCAACGGCTACGACAAGGGCGATATGTTCGCGTGGATTTGCGAGTCGGTGGCATTTGAAATGCGCTCGTACGCCAACATCGACAACAGCGATCAGTACCCAGAGCAGGCAGAGGAGATCGCGTCGCCACTTACTGAGACGCGCGCCGCAGACATCGCGGATACCTACTCGCCGAGGAGTTTCGCTGAGATGGCGCGCGCCATGGCACGGTCCCACGTCCGACCTGGCGGTGGACATCGAGACTGGTTGGGATCCACGACTGCCTGAGCAACGCAAGGAGTGCAAGAAGCAGTTGAGGCAGGACGACCCGCTGCTCACGATCACTAGCCCGTCGCGCACACCATTCACCAACCTGCGCCAGTTCTCGGAACGGACGCGCGACCCGAAGATCGTGGAGGCAGAAGTCCTGGGGGGCGAGAAAGTTAAACTTTAGCATGGAGATCTGCAAGGAGCGCCACAAGGCAGGAAGGTCATTTCTTCGCGAGGCACCCTGGTCAGCGAGCAGCCCGTGCCGCCCGAGCGTTCAGGAGGTTCCACAGTTGGCAAACGCGTTCTCAGTCCATGGACCCACGCGCCGCTGGCGCGCGAAGGCGATCAGCCCCGAGGGGAAGCCGGGCTTCGCGAAGAAACCGGGTGGCTCACACCAGCGAGATGCTCGCGAAGATCCTCGAGGGCTATTGCGAGTGCCCGAAAGGTCCGAATGGGAACTACCTCGCCATGCTCACGCGGTCTATGGGCGCGCTAGACACGCACAACGGTATCCCCCCAGCTTGGTGGCAGCTATATTCAAAGACCTGAGAGAGGAGCTTCGACGGCGCGAAGGACTCACCACCCTTGCAGCTCATTGCGGAGGGCCCCATCCACACGGGGAGGACACAGAGGCGCTCGCCGAGCACCAGGACGATTACTTCATAGACGATCTCGCGGGCGACGTCCTCGATTCCGAGGTCGCACAAGCTGCGGGGCAGGAAGGGCTGGAGCGGCGCCGGGGAAGGCAGATGTGGCAGAAGGTACCCAGACGAGAGATGCCCATGGAAGGCAAGAGGCAATTACCCTAGTGCGGGCTGGCACGAACAAGGACGATCGGGCTCAGCCACCAAGATATCGCTCGAGGCTGGTTCCGAGGAAGATCAAGAAGTCAGAAGATCGTCCGGATCAATCTGAGCTGTTCTCGGCCATGCTTCCGCTAGAAGCGTTCAAGGCAACGGTGACTATATTCGTGGGATGCGTGAACACTGCCTACCACGATGGCCACACCGATGAGATCATTCACAAGTTTCACGACATTTCGAGGGCGCACTTGTATGGCGACGTGAATTGCGAGGTGTACGTGGAGCGACCCGAGGAGGAGACCCACGACGATCCTGAGCCGATGGCGGGCAGGCTACTCAAGACGATGCACGGCGCAGTAGATGCCAGCCACGTATGGCAAGACGCCTACATGGGCCTGACAAGCTCGCGCGGCTTCAAGAAAGGCATCTCGAACTCAGCACTACTCTACCACGCCGAGCGCCACATGCAAGCGGAGGTCCACGGCGACGATTTCGGCGCGATAATGAAGAAGTCCCAGAAGGAGTGGTTCGACGATGATCCTGAGCAGCAAGCCGCTGAATGAGCAGAACGCAGCGCACCTCGACCGGGCGCTGGTCTGGAATATGTTCGAGCGCTCGGCATGCCTCGAGGCGGGGGCCCGGCGCGAGAAGAAGGCGATCAGGGACCCGGGCCTTGAGAGAGCGCGATGGAGGCCCCCGCTCCGGCCGTCAAGAGGTTGGTGGCGGATGCTCTGAACAACGAGTGGGCCTCGCCGAAATTGCATGACGACAAAGACCAAGACCTACCGCAGCGCGACCATGAGGATCATGCATCTGAGCATGGACAGACCCAACATCAGATGCAGCGCAAGCATGCAAGCCAGACATATGAAGGAGCCGAAGGCGACCAACACGGAAGACCTGAAGCGCATCGGCCGCTACTTGAAGGAGTACCCCGCCAGGAGGTTGTTATTTTTTGCGCAGACGCTACCGACGAAGGCGTGCGCCCACTGCGACAGTGATTGCGCGGATGACGCGATTACGAGACGTTCTCGAAGCGGGGTGGCGATCTTATGGGGATCGCATCTGCTGAAGCATGGCAGCACGGTCCAGCCCACGTTGAGCTTGAGCCGCGGCGAAGCCGAGCACCATGCACTATTCCGTGGATTCTGCCACGGCTTTGGGGTACAGGCGACGCTGACCGACATCGGGGTCGACGTAGACGACGAATTTCAAGCCGACAGGGACTGGGACTTGCACGACACCTGGACGTTCGGTTGCTTTGGCCTTAAGAACGAATCCAGAGCAAGTGGCTGACGCTGAAGACGGCCAAAGGGCACTGGAATCCCGCGGACTTGTTCACCAAGGCGATGGAGCGGTTGTTGGGCACCGCGGATTGTGGTAACGCCGGCCGTTTGCCTGCGATGTCTCGTGGCAAAGATCGAGCCGTTGGCCCTGTTGGTTTTCGCCCTCCGCCCCCGCCCATTCGCGGCGCCGAAGGCCGAAGAAGGTTACTCGGTTTTCTTAGGGGCCAGCGCGTAGTTCAGGAGATTACGGACAAGTAAGGGACTTCCGGGCTTGATCTAGAACGGAGTTTATGAAGAGAGAAAGACTTTGGATAGTCCGGAGCCCCGTCCGTAGTCCATCGTGCGCAAAAGAGACAAATATAGAAATCTATATATATACATATACATATACATAAACATATATCTACACATTCACATGCATAAATACAAACATGAACATGAGCATAAACATATCCTCACCCAGATTTATCATCGCCCCGGTTTCCTTGACAGGAGCGAGCCCGAGGCGCCCTTCGGATGTCTGGCCCCGAAGGTCAGCAACGGACGAAAAAGTATCGGAACCGTTGCCCTTCCCTCGCTTCCGTCTCTTGGATCTTGCGGGGGGGTACCTTTTTCTCGTTGTCGTATTGTGGGGCGCTCGGGGGAGGCCCTCGCCGCCACGGCTGAACTCGTCTCGAAATTATAGGCGCGTCGCGTAGCCCCACCAGCCTATCCAGAAACGATGCGCAGATAAGTTGCCCTGATCTGGCATGTGGGGGAGCACGCCGCGTAACAGAGGCTGGGGAGCCGTCATACCCCAAGAGGGGGAGCATGGAGGAGGAGGGGGAGGAAGGGGGAGGATGGAGGAAGGAGGGGGAGGAGGAGGATAAGGCGGATGATGGTGATGATGATGATGATGATGATGATGATGATGATGATGATGATGATGATGATGATGATGATGATGATGATGATGGTGATGGTGATGGTGATGGTGATGGTGATGATGTTGATGTTGATGCTGATGATGATGCTGATGCTGATGCTGATGCTGATGCTGATGATGATGCTGAGAATGATGATGATGATGATGATGATGATGATGATGGTAATGATAATGATGCTGATGATGATGAGGAGGAGGAGGAGGGGGAAGGAGGGGGAGGGCGAGCACAAAGGCTAGAGGCCTCTTGGATGCATTTTCGAGTAGATTCAGATGTCGTTTGAGAGTTGTTTGGTTGGCCTCTTGGGGGCCTCGTGGCGGTCCTGGGGCCTCACGAAGGGTCTTGGGTGCCTCGGCTTCGGGCTTCCTGGGATTCTATTGGGGCCTCTTGGAGGCATCTTGGGGGCATCTCAGGAGTCTCTCGGGGCCTCCTGGGCGCCGCTTCGGGCACTTGTGGGAGCCTCGGGGGCCATTTGGGGGCCATTTCGGAGGAGATCGATCAAGTAAGGGCCCGTAGTGGATTGGCCCGGAGGCCAAAACGGAGGCAAGACCTTAGTCAGATCCATGATTATGACCTTCTCGCCTCGGCGTTTTGGGGCATCCGTCTTGCATGCATTTGGGAGGCCTCGTGGAGGTCTCTTGGGAGCCTCGTCTTGGGAGAATCTTGGGGTCCTCCAGGGGCCTCTAGGGTACCTCTTGGGGCCGTCTTGGGGCACCCTTGGGAGCCTCGGGGGCCATCTTGGAACCATCTTGGTGGAGATTGTCATGCCCCAAGAGGGGGAGTATGGATGAGGAACCAGAGAAGGAGGGGGAGGAGGAAGGGAGGACGGAGGAAGGAGGGGGGGGGGAGTGAGGAGGAAGATATGGCGGATGAGGAGGAGGAGGAAGAAGAAGAGAAGGAGGAGTGCTGGTGGAGATCGATCAAAAGGGGGGCTCCTTAATTGGGGTCCCCCCCCAGGAGGTCACAATGCGACATCAATGATTTTGGCCTTCTCGCTGGGCCTTGGAGGCATTTTTCGGGTCTCTTGGGGGCCTCTTGGGGCCTCCTGGGCACCTTTTGGGGGTCGTCTTGGGGGCCATCTTGGAGGAGGAGATCGATCAAAGGAGGGGCCGTAGTAAGTTGGCGCCCCCCTCCCAAGTAAGCCAAAGTGTGTCCGAAACCTTCTGCAACATCAAAGATTTTGGCCTTCGCGTCGAGGCCATCTTGGACGCCCCAACGCGTCGCGGAACGCCCAGTCCAGGTCCAGGGGGAGGGAGGGGCAGAGGCAAACTTCTCCCCAAAAGGGAAGAAGGGGGTTGGAAGAGGAAACGTTCTGCACCACTCACGCCCTGAAGGGCTCATGGGACATTCCGGTCGGAGCAGCGCCAAGGGAGGGGTCCGGAGAGCAGCGGCATCAGTACCTCCCGGTCTCCCCAGGTCGCGCTCCCCAGAGGAGGGCGGGTTGAGACGAGGGCAGCCATCGGTGGTTGAAAGCGGGTATTTCTGGACTCCCCGATCCCAATCTGCTTCGAGCGCATTCCTACTTTGAGAGTCGAGTGGCGTTCCCTCTTCCCTCCTCGTCAGGAGGCGGGCGGAGACCCATCCTGCTTTCAACGCCTCCCTACTGCATGGTTCTGCCTGCTTCTCCCGACCGATGGGTGTGTAGTTGGCCCTCGGGGGAGCCCCTCGTCGCCACGGCCAGGCGCAGCTCGGAACGCTGGGGCGTGTGGACCCCGGGAGGGCTCCGTGGACCGATCTCGAGCTGCCGCTGCCTCCGCTCTCTCTGTGCCTCCCCGATCGTGTCCGAGCAGGAGGGGTAGGAGGATCGCGCCGGATCGCCGATGCATCGGCGATGCGGTTGAGGTGGAGACCAATTTTCTGCACGCCGACGGCGCCGATGCATCGCCGACGTCGCCAGTGCATCGCCAATACATCACCGATGCATCGCCAGTGCACCTGCGATGCGGCGCGAGCCTCTGACCGCATCCGCTCGGACCCCATCTAGGAGGACTCTACAGTCGACGCGCCTAGTAACGACGCGCGCCTTCAGCTAGGGTACCCTTCTGGCCTCGCCTCTGTGGCCCGTCCTTTGCCGTTTTCACTGGTCGCCCGCCGCCCAAGAAATTCCAACTTCGGCCTCCAAGGGTCTTGCGTCCTTGCCACCCGTCCTAATCCAGCCGCCAAATCAAAGGTATCTGGGTGTATTGTGTCTCTCGTGACCCATGCCTCCTACATTCCCATGGCAATGTGGCCCTCGCAAGGGTCTTGTGTCTGGGGAACGAAAACTGGCATAAGCATAAAAACTCGGAGGACCGCGCGGATCCGAGAAATCCGCGTGGGCCTCCGAGCTTCTATGTTTATGACATTATTCGTTCCACCATGTGTCCTCTCGCGCGTCCTGTCCAATCAAGTCCGACTGTACACAGAGGAGGAGGAGGAGGAGGAGGAGGAGGAGGAGGAGGAGGAGATCAGGAGATCAGGAGCCTGAAGGTGCCGTCTGACTAGCAAACAGCGCCTCGGGGGACCTCTGATGAGGTCGAAGGCCACGCCGAACGACACGACGACCGTGTCACCGCCTGCGCCGCGGCGCCGCACGACCTGCGCGAGGTGGACCGCGCCGCTGACATGGCGGCCGCCGCCTAGCCACCCTCGCCGCCGCGGCTGGGATGCAGCCTGCGGCCAGCGCAACGCGCCGCCGCCGCCGCTGGGCGCGCGGAAGGACAGCGACAGGGCGCGCTCAGGCAACGCCCTCGCCCGTGTCGCTGCCCTCGCCGCCGCTGTGTTCCTGCGACGCCGCCTGCGCGCTGAGGCGGCCCTGGCCCTCGCGAGGCGTCGCCGCCCCAGGCCGCGGCCTGCGGCGCACCGCCCGAGCCCAGCCCAGCGCGGGCGGCAGGCCCGCAGACGCCGCCAGCCAGCTGCGGAGGCAGTACACCTCGTACCTCCGCATGCTGTCGGTGACGCACCGCTGGCTCAGCGTGAGGCCCGAGCGATACCTGGCGCAGGCACCGCGCAGCCTGGCACCGCGGTGCCATGCGCGGCGGCACCACGCCTCCGCCAGCTGCTGAGCCGTGCTGCCCATCGCCCTGAGGAAACGCCGCCACCTGGGCTGGGCGAGGACCGCCTCCGCGTACGGGACGCAGTGGTCGAGCCAGTCGTTGGCCGCACCGTCGGCGTCGAGCAGCGGCTCGATCCACCATTGCCCCCAGCGGTCCAGCCTGTGCTCCAGGGCCAGTTGCCGCGGCGGCCGTTGCGGCAGGGCCGCCTTGGGCGGCGGCCGCGCCACGCGGATGCCGCGCCGCCGCAGCCGCGCGGCAAAGCCCGCAGGCGCCTCCCTGGGGGCCGCCCCAGCGCCGCCGCAGAGCCGCTCGGCTCGAGCCTGGAGCCGCCGCAGCAGTGCCTGCCTGCGCACTGCCCGTGACTCGGCGCGAGCACCAACAGCGCACCCCGTGTCGGTCAACGCCTCCACGACCTGCGCGTGGGAGTACTGCCAGCCCCACCAGCGGCAACGCCCGCCACCCCAGCCTCGCGAGTCGCAACGCGCCGTCGCAGCACCTCCAGCCGTTCCTGCCAGGACGGCGCTGGCGCCGCGCAAGCGCTGCGGCGCGCCGCAACCTCCGCAAGCAGGCGGTTGGCCTCCGTGCGCCCGCCTCTCGGCGGTACAGGGGCCCCGCGTGTCGCGGTCCCCTGCGCGTCCGCCAGCGGGGTTTCCTCCGTGCGCCCGCCTCGGAGCTCTGCGGGAGCCCCGTGTCTCGCGGTCTCCTGAACACCCGCCTTCTGGGCCTTTTCCGTGCGCCCGCCACACGGCGCTGCGGGAGACCCGCGTGTCGCGGTCCCCTGCACGACCGCCAGCGGGGCCTCCACATAGCCATGGGCCACGACCGCCTCGTCGGCCCCCCCCCTCGGAGCTGTCGTCGACCGAACTGCGCTCGTCGTGCACCAGCGCACCCGTATCCCATGACCTGCCCGTCTTGGGGTCCAGACCACGCAGCAGCCTGTCCCTCCGGGCCGCCAGGTTGCTGACATAGGTGCGCTGGTGGTGCCCTTTGTCGGCGGGCGGCCCGCAGCACGCCTTCTGCAGCCCCCATCGCAGCTCGGGTCTGCACCCACGCGACGCAGACCTCGCAGAAGATGGCGGGCCCCGCGCGCCGCAGCCGATGCCCGAGGTGCAGCGCCGCGCCACCGCCGCCCCCCTCGCGAAACCAAGGGTTCGGCCTCTGCGCCAGCTTGCAGGGCCTGCCACCGTCGCACTGCTGCCGCGCCTCAGCATCCAGGCCCTCGGCGTCGCCCATCCAGCATGGCCCCGCACCGAAATGCGCTATCTCAGCCGCCGCCTTGAGGCGCGCCAGCGGCGTCGGCAAACAGCTCGACCTGACAAACTGCCGCGCCACCGCACTTGCCTCAGCACGGGATCGGCGCCCGCACTCGGTGCACAACATTCCGCGCTTTCCCTGCGCGCGCACCACGGAGTGCTCCACCACCGTCAGCTTCGGCACGGGCGGCGGCGGCGCCGCGGGCACGTAGCGCGCCTCGGGGGCCCAGGCTCCGATGGCCGGACAGCGCTGCATGGCCCATCCGATGAAGTCCGCCACTTGCTTGAAGCATTGCACCTCGATGGCGTGGAACTCCATGTACACCTGGGACACCGCGTGCTGCAAGGCCCCCTGCTTGGCGAACCAGTCCGCCCACAGGCTGCCCGCGTACAGCACTGGGTGAAGCCCCGCCGCCAGGAACCTGTCGACGTCCTGGCGCGCGGGGACCCAGAACGCCTCGGGGCGGCATGGCTGCTGCCGCAGGCGCCTCCACACCGTGGCGAGCACCGACTTGGATCGCGCCAGCTCTGGCCCCTGGCTGCTAGCCTCCTGGGCCAGCGCCAGCAGGTCGGTGGCCACGAATCGCGCCTTTTGCCCCGGGAGCTTGGCGACCTGCAGGAGCGCGCGTCGCTCGGCGCGACGCACCGTCTGCAGGCGGCCAGGATGGGCCCCGAAGGCCGCGCGAACGGGCGCCCCGTTGGAGCCAGGCTGGGCCAGCGACCACCTGCAGCGCCTCAGCTCGGGCATGCTGCTCACGAAGCCCGAGCCATCGATGAACGCAATGTTCCCGCGCTGCTCGTCGCTCGCGCCGCTCCAGTCACCCCAGAGCCTGACCTCCGCCTCGTCGGCCGCAGGCGGCGCGCGCGGCGGCAGCACGGGAGCCCGACCTCATGCGCGAACCCGCTGCAGTCCGCGACCCCCACGCCGCCCGCCTGCAGTCCCGTGTCGCGCATAGTAGCCCATATCTGCTGCAGTCGATCAGGGAGGACGCCCTGCCCCACCGACGACCTATTCGCAACGAAACATGCCGTGCCAAGCTCGCTGCCTCCAGGGGGGCAAGCCTGGCGCGCGCGCAGCAGGGCCTCGCAGTCGCACAGCCCGCGACCAGGGGTGTCCGCCTCCGCCCACAGCAGCCATTGCGAGCGACCCCAACGTCTAGCTGCCCCTGCCTGGTCCACGGCGCGCCTGCCCAGTGGATCCCGAGGCTGGCGGCGGCAGGCCCTTCGGCAACAGCGGCGCCCTTGCCGCCCGCGCGCAGCCTCAGGACCCGCATTCAGATCGGCCCCGTGGGCTGCGCGCCGCCGAAGTGGCTCAGGATCTGCCGCCCTTGCCAGCGGCTAACCCCCTCGACGAGGTAAGCCTTGAGGTCCGACGGCGAGGTGGCGAGCAGGTTGATGCGCTGCTCCTCGTCAGTGACCAGCACCAGGCTAGACCACATGTACCAGCCGATCCTCCAGAGCGCGAGCGTCGTCGAGGCAATGGGGCCGCGCGCCAGCCCCCACGTCGGCTTCTCGACCAGCCGCTGCATGATGGAGGCCCACGCACGCTGACGCCTGCCCAACGATGCCCTCTGCTCCCAGACCCAGCTGGAATACCTGACCATGAGCGCCATTGTCGCCGCGTAGACTGGATCAAACCTCGCGCTGCGCTGCGTGGCCAAGTAGATCGTCGCGCCCGACGGGCCTGGCCGCGCCCCCGCCAGCCGGCTGGCCTCAGCCTGCAGCCGTTGCAGCTCACTGTCAGGGATGCCCACGACGCCCGCGCCGCGGCCGGCGCTAAGGAGCAGCCCCGTGCGCCACAGCACGGCGACCTTGCGGCCAGCAGCACGCTTCAACGCCGCCAGGCGCCCGCGCCGCCGCGCCGGCGCCTTCAGCCGCAGCTTGGTCTGCCGTCGCTGGACCCTGCCTCCTCCAAGGTCATGCCCCAGATTGCGAGCCCAGCGTAGCAGCTGCAAGCCGCGGGATCCCGCATGCTTCCTGCACGCTGCGGCTAGGCCCTTGGACGAGGTCACGTAGCCCGATGTTGGCGGGCTGCAAGATGGCGCCCAGTTGCTTGGCCTCCTCGCGGAAGCGCGTGACCGCGGCCCACAAGACGCCGACGTTGTTGCCCGCGGCCCGACCCACTGAAGGGTGACGTCGTCTACGAGGGCCCTGGGAGTGACGCCCATGCATCAGCACCGACACGAGCGCGCACGCGTGCGTGCATCCAGCCAGCAACCGCTGGTAGGACACAACTTCGTAGGACACCGAGCCGAACGCTTGCAGCCGCCTGGGCTGCCTGTAGAGCTCCAAAAGCCACACCAGCGACAGCGGCATCTTGAGCAGCCGCGCCTCCTGCATCAGGGCCTCGGGGATCACCGCCTCAAAGAACTTCCAGGCGTCCAGGAGCACGGTGACCACCTAATCCCCCAACGCGACCGCTACATCAGAGGACGACCTGCCCGCGCCGAGCCCCCAGATGTCGACGTTGGGGTGCTGCGCGAGCCAGCCCTTAGAGATGTCCGCCCGGCGTCTCGACCACCAGTGCGCAAAAGAATGCATGAGCGCGAGGATGCGGCACCCTCCAGAGGGCTCGAGCAGCCGACGCATGGCGTGCCACAGGCGGCCCTCAGGCCACGGGCCCAACTTCTCTATGCGCATGAAGAGCTGCGCGCAAACATACATGCCGTCCTCGGACAGGAAAGACAGGGCACGCATGCCTATCTTGGCACGCCCCATTGCCGTGCCCGCGGGGAATGACAGCGCAGCCCTCTTCATCTCGTCGACGGTGAGTTCGGGCAGCGCATCCCACTCCTCAGTGGCCGCAGGCCTGCGAGCCTGCGGCAGCCCATGGCACCGCCACACCTTTGCCCGCGGCTGCATCTCCCGATCGCACACCAGGTGCGGGCTCGCGTCCTGCTGCTGGCTACGCCAGGCAGTGACCACCTCCTGCAAGTCCCTGACCTTGGAGCACCGATGGGCGCGGCCAGCTCCGTGGGAGAATGACCCGTTAACCCACTTGACCCACTCCTGTTCTTGCGCCGCGAGGGCCGCTTCATACTGACCGTTCGCATACTCCACGACCCTCGACGCCTGGCCCGCGAAGTCGGCCTGCGCGAACATCAGCATCTGCTGGCCGAAGAAGTCCTGCACCCAGTGCGGCAGGAGCGCCAGCGCGCCGCGGCTGGCGATGATCTTGTCGAGATACGTCGCCGCCTCCATCAGGAACCCCGCCAGCTTGTCAAACTGGGTTTCGAACAGCGGGCAGAGGAGGCTGACGCCGTGGAGTTGGCCACCAAGCGCGGTCCTGCGTCGTGGGGGCCGCCATTTGACAGCGACGAGAGTCGTCTCCAGAGCGCCAGACCTGCCGACGCACTTGGTCTTGTCATGCCCGACGACGTCGCAGCGGTCCAGGAGCTCCTGTTCGACTGTAGCCACCACGGCGCCCCATGCCTCGAGGAGGTGCTCTCGGCTGACGGCTGCGCGCACCTTGGCTAGGGGCCTGCGCCAGTCCTCGACGCCGCGGCTACAGCCCACGGGCGGCACGGGGCCGATCGGCCGCGGGCCCCTCGCCACCCGCACTTGCATCGGAAAGTCCTGCGCGTGCACTTCCATTGCGACGGGCAGGCGCGGCTTCGTCGCGCCGTACTCGTCGACCCGCGGCCTGTCAAGCCTCGGAGCAAGGTCGGCTGCGAAGAGGAAGTAGTCCAGCGTCGACCAGGCCCCAGCACGCGGCCTGCAGGTGTCATCCCCTGCCGCCGCCCACAGCCCACGGACCCCGTGGAGCTGCTGCACAGGAAACTTCTCGGGCCCCATGTTGAAGTCACCGCCCACGACCCAGTCGATCCCAGCTGCGCTGAACTTGGCCAGGTACTTCATGAGAACGGCCGCCACGTGCTGGTTGTCCGCGTTCCACCTCACACTGCCATGGAAGTACGCAGAAATGGCGACGAAGCCGCCCGCCACTCCCCAGTGCACATGGGCGGCCACCAGACGCGCGGCCAGCAGCACGGTGCTGTCCAGGAACAGCGGGCTGGTGACTACGATGTGCGAGCGCGCATGCACCGCCACCCCGCCAGAGGCGCCTGCCTCGCCGCGGGGCCCCTGCACCGCTGGCGCCCAGAGCCCCGCGCACCCGTGGTCCAGAACGGCCTGCTGAAAGGCGGCCAGCCTGTCGTGGTCCTTGGCGCGACGCTCCTGGACGAGGAGGACCACGGCCTCTGCCCGCTCGCAGATGCCCTCGACGCACGGCGCCAGGGACCCCCCCGCCGCCACGCTCGCAGCGAAGATGCCGCTCTTCGCCATGGCGCCAAACCACGCGCTGAGGATCAGCAGGATCCTAGTAAGGCTGGAAGCCCCCGCTGGCCAGCGCAGCGCAGCGGGCGCGCACGTCTGACTCCTCGCCGCCTTCGAGCTCCAGGCCACGCTTCCGCAACCGCTGCTGGAGCTGCTCCACCGACTCCCCCGGCTGCCAGCGCGGCACGACGGCTGAGCCGCTGCCGCTTCCAGGCACTGCAGCCTCGGGCGCTGGCTGGGACTGCCCGTCCCGCTCTGCGCCAGCACGCACCTCTCTCGCGGCGTTGGCGACGTCCTGGCTGGCGCTGGCCGGCTCCTCGGCGGGAGCTTCCTCGCGCCGCGCCCGTTTGGACATGCACAACTCCACGAAGCGCACACCCAACGCGCCTGTGGTACGCTTTTGCGCCTCCGCTGGCACTGGCTGCTCTTCGTTCGAGTGGGCCGAGAGCTGCTGCAGCACGACGGCCTCCAGCTCGCCCACCGTGATGCCGAGCCCGCCGATGACGTCCTGCGCCATGGCTTGGCCCGCAGGCCGCGGCGGTGGAGACTGGGGGGCGCCTGCTGCTGCAGCTGCACCAGCTCGGCCTGCAGCGCCGCCATCTGCTGCTCCAGGAGGTCTGCATGCACCTTTTGCGCGCGCTCAACCTCCCCCACAGCCCGCCGCAAGGCCTCTTGCGTCTTCCGCTTGTTGCTCTCCGCCTTCTCCAGGCGCTCGGCGCACCGCTTGGCCTTGTTGGCGATGGCGTGCGTCCGTGCGTGGAGTGGTTTGCTGGCGAAGAGCCGCGCCTTGGCCGCTGCCCAGTCCGCCGTTTGATCCTTGAGGGCGTGCAGGCCCGATTCGCACATGTGGACCTCGGCGAGCGCCGCCGCGTCGCCAGCGCCAGCGCCCTCGCCGACGTCGACCTCCATGGCCTGCGCCCCGCCGAGCGGCCCGCCAGCGCTGGCAGGCCCACTGGCCTTGGGCTGCTCCTTGAGGCCCGCAAGCTCGCGCTGCGCCTGGGCCAGCTGCCGCCGCCAGGCGCCCCGCCCGACTTCGACTTCCACTTGGCCGCCGCAGGGAGCGGGACGTTCGCCCCGAAGCTCGTGGCATTGGGCAGCCTGCAGCCCTGACACTTGAGCGCCGTCCCCCAATTGACGACCGCTCGCCCTCTCTTGCTGACGCCGGACTTGCACGTCCAGTCCTGCCGCACAGCACCCTTGGCCCGCGGCACGCCGCCAGCCATCTTGCATCCTTTGTCGCCCTCGCAGCGCCTCCAGTGCCCGCCAACGCCAGGAGCCGCCCGCGCGCTGGCACAGGCGACGGTCCTAATCTGAGGGGACAGGCCGCGCGAAACGAAGCTGCCGTGGACTAGCGGTATCCGTTTGGCCCCCGCGGGAACCGCACATCTTGAGCCAAAATGGCTACGGAGGAGGAAAGGACACGTTAGGATAGGATAGGAAACGAAAGGAAAGGAAAAGAAAAGAAAGGAGGAGGAGGAGGAGGAGGACGAGGAGGAAAGGAGGAGGAGGAGCAGGAAAGGAGGAGGAGGAGGAGGAGGAGGAGGACGTCTTGACTCTCTCCCCGCAGGTCGGGCTCTCCGCGCCGCCGTGCCCCGCGCCGCCCCCGCCGCTTCCGCGGCAGGCTGAGGGCCTCGACGCCTCCGCCTCCGCCGTGCTGGGGGCCGTGCCGAAGCGCCGCGCGGCGCCCCGGGCGCCGCTGCCGGCGGCCGGCGGGGCGAACAGCCCACACCCTCAATAGGGGGCCACGTGCGAACCCTACCCCTACTCCCCACGATTTCTGAGGGGGAGGGTGGGGTTCGCATGTGGCCCACACCCTCAACGGCACCGTAACGGGAACTCAACTACCGTAACGGGCGAACAGCCCACACCCTCAACTCTGGACGCCCGAAATGGGTACTGAAAGAATGGGTACGATGCCGAACAGCGGATCTTGTTCATTCTGAACAGGGCTCGCTGTCCGCGCCGCCGCGGCCTGTGTCCATGCGGGACAGAAGGCCGCCTGCCAAACAGCGGCCGCTGTTGGTTCGGGACAACATTTGCTGTTGGGCATTGTACCCCAGCGTCCAAATCAACGGCACCGTAACGGGTACTTACTGACGGGTATTTTGAAATGTTGCCGAAAGGTGCCATTTGGGGGCCTTTTTCTGGCATTGCAGCGTTGCCCACATCGGGAAGGGTTGGGTTCGCTGGGGCACTGGCCAAAGTACCCGTTAGTGGAGTCCCTGTTTGAGGGGCGCTGACACCCATCGCAGGGGAACGAAGAATGGCATAGACACAAGAACCCAGAGGAACGCGCGGATTTCTCGGATCCGCGCTGAACCTCCTTGGCGGCGCTTCCGGCGCCGCCCCTGGCGCGCGGAGCGCGCCCGGGAGGGGGGTCCCGCGCGGATCCGAGAAATCCGCGCGGAAGCCCAGAGATCCAACGCATTGAAGAAATCAAGACGGAAGTTTTTCGCAGTTTTCGGCCTCTGGGGGCCCTCGCTGGGCCCCGGGACCGTCAAAAAGCAGCTCAGGATGAGAAACCGGTCTCGGGGAATGGGTCGAGCCTTCCAGGGACCCCGCATGGAAAAATCATGACATCGGACCTCTGGGAACAACACACACCCATCGGTGGGACGGGGTTACTGGCACGAGGACGAATCCGTTCCAGAGCGCTCCGGAGCTCTCTCAGAGCGTTCCGGGACGCTCCGAGAAGGCACCGGCGCCCGAAACATCCTCCAGAGCCGCCGGCTCTCAGAGATTCTCGGTGGATCCTTAGCCGATGCTCTCCTCGTCTTGGCTTCGTCTGCATCGGGACGATCGAAGCGGGTACAGGCGGGCCGAGGCAGAAGGTCGATCTCGGCTCGGGGAGAGTACCCTAATGTTCTGCGTGCTGGCTGGATGTTTGTTGGGCATCCTGGGGGGGGCACCCTCGGATGCTCTGTGTGTTTGGGCTGGCGGAGGGTCTCGGGTTCCTGAGGGATGTTCCTCTGGCCGAGGTCCGGCTGTACGGACAGAATGGGCATGATGCCCCAACAGTAGTTGCTGCCAATGTTGAACAGGACTCGCTGTCCGCGCCGCCGCAGTCGCTGTTTACTGAAGGCGACAAGCCGCCTGCCCAACAGCGGCCGCCGTCGGCGTTGGGCAACAATTGTCGTTGGGCATTGTTCGGCCACGAGCAGAGGCCGTGGGAGGAGGGGGGAGGGCTTCTTAGAAGCGCCCGTGCTTCTGAGAAGGCGCGGGCCTTGTCTATAGATGTAAGGCCGGCGCCTTCTAAGAAGCAGCCTCCCTCCTAAGAAGCCCTCCCCCCTTCCCCCACCCCCTATGCGCGCCGACAAATTAGACAAATGTTTCCGTACCCATTTCGGGCGTCCAAATCCCATGCCCATGTGGGAGGACGGAAAGGAATTTGGTCTTAGGCGGGGAGACAGCGACCTGACGTGGCGGCTTACACGGGCCGCCAGCGCGGCAGGCTACTAACGTCGGAGACGAGGGCGTTGACGTGCGACCTCACGCGGCAGCTTACGCGCCAATGTCGGCCTATTTGACCCCGTTTCTAGACCTCGCTCAGCATCGCTCATATTCGAAGACCCCTAATCGTCCCTCGCATCCAGCTTTTTGAGGCGCCTTCTTTGGAAGCGGGGGGGGGTTATTGAGACGTTTTTCTTAGACCGAAGCGAGAGGGGTCCGTAACATCAATGCCCCCCGTTGACAGGGGGGTCCCGCACATCAGGTTGCCGCTGGAGGGGGGCTCCAGTTTTTCGGGGGGGGCGGGGGGGGGGGGCGATTGCTTTGAAGGATTTCGAGTACCCGGGGGACGGAGGGGGCTGTGGGCGCGCGCTGTCGGATGGGGCTCTCCCGAGAGCCCGCGCCCGTGCCCGTGTGGCCGAGAGTTCGCGCCCGTGCCCAGATGGCCGAGAGCTTGCGTCCGCCGAGCCCCCCCGTGCGCTGCTCGCTCGGCAGGTGGAGCCGCAGCTCTGGCCGGTGCCGCCGGCGTGGTGGCGGCCGTCGCCGGTGGCGGCCGCGGCGCAGCTGGCCCCGGGGGCCTCGGGCGCCGCGCCCTCGCCGGCCGCCTGCGTCGCAGGGCTGTCCGCGGCGGTGCTGGAGGCGGTGGCGGCCGCCGGCGGCGCGGGCTCCCGGCACGTGGGCGTCGTGCGGGACTTCAGCGCGGCGCTGGGCAGTGCGAGGAGGAAAAAGGTGCGTGCGCATCCGCTGTGGGAGGTGAGCGCGCATTCCTGGGGCCTGCAGTGGGTCCCCTTTGCGGCGCCTCCGGTGCCGCCCCAGGTGCGCTCCGCGCGCCAGGGTGAGGAGGTCCAGCGCCGATCTCGGGAACCCGCGCAGACCGCAAACAGTTGATGTCTATGCCGCTCTTTCCTCTTCCAGCATTGGCAAGATAGCGTGTCCGGGGGTCACGGGCGACGTGGCGGTCGCGGAGGAGGAGCTGGTGGGCTTCGCCGTCGGCGACACCGTTTCCTTCGTGTTGTCCGAGGAGGCGCAGTTCGGCACGAGGATGGCCAGCGCGCTGGAGGCCGAGGACGAGCAGACGCTGCAGAGACTGGCACTGGCCGCGGCGAGGGCGGCCGCCGCCTCCGCGCAGGGCGCGGCAGCGCCCGCCGCGGCCCCGCTCGCCCCTGCAGCGCCGGCCGCCGCTGAGCCTGCCTATGCCAGGGCTGGACCTCAACGCCGTTCTGCTGGACTTCGGCTGTGTTTTGTTCTGCGTTTTGGGAGGGAGGCACCGGAAAACAGGCAGAGCAGAACGAAGCACACAACGAAAGCAGAACGACAAAAAACAACGTTTTGGTCCAGCCCCGGCCTGTGCTCCGCTCGCTGCGGGCCCGCTCATCGAGGAACACCTCAATGGCCTCAGGCGTGAGCTGCCGGAGCCCCGCGCGAACCTCCCGGGTCGGCGACGGAGGCCCCCTCCCTGGCGCGAGGAGGGCGCGCCGGAGGCGCCGCCAGAGGCGCCGCCAGCAAGGGCCCCGGCGCCGATCCGGGAAGTCCACGCGGAGCTCCGGAAATTCGCGCAGGTTCCTGTGAGGAACGAGCAAACAACACACACGGGCACACACAGGCGCACACAGGCACACGCACACGCGCACACGCACACACACACACATACATACATACGCACACGCATACATACACACACACACGAGCACACACACACACACACACACACACACACGCGCACACACACGCACACACACACACACACATACATACGCTCACGCATACGCACATACACACACAAAACCCTACCCACAGGGGGGGTCGGAGGTAGGAGGAGTGGCTGTGGAAAGGGGCGCGGGTTCTCGGACCGTGGGTCTTGGACGCGCGCGCGCGGCCTCTTGTCTAGCCTTTCAACGCCCTGTCGCTGCGCGCGACGACAAAAAGTGTGTGCGCGTGTTTGTGTGTGCGTGTGTGTCTATGTGCGTGTCTGTGTGTGTCTGTGTGTGTGCGAGTGTGTGTGTGTGTTTGTGTTTATGCGTGTGCGCTTGTCTGTGTATGTGTGTGGTTGTGTGTTAGTGTGTGTGTGTTTGTTTGTGTTTGCGTCTGTGTGACTTTGTGTGTGTGTATGTGTGGGCCTGCGTGTGAGTGTGTCTGTGTGTGTCCCTGTGTGTATCTGTGTGTGTGTGTCGCTGTGTGTCTGTGTTTCTGTTTCTGTGTGTATGTATGTGTCTCTGTGTGTGTGTTTGTGTGTGTCTCTGTGTGTGTCTGTGTGTATCTGTCTGTGTCTCTGTTTGCGTCTGTCTGTGTTTGCGCCTGTGTGTCTCTGTATATGAATATGTGTGAGTGAGTCTGTGTGTCTCTGTGTGTCTGTGTGTGTCTTTCTGTCAATGTGTGTTTGTGTGTATCCGTGTGCGTGTGTGTGTCTATCTGTGTGTGTGGCTGTGTGTGTATCTGTGTGTGTCTCTGTGTTTGCCTCTGTGTGTGTCTATGTGTGAGTGTCTCTGCGTGTGTCTCTTGGTGTGTCTCTGTGTGTGTCTGTGTGTGTCTGTGTGTGTATCGGTGCGTGTCTGTGTGTGTGTGTCTCTGCGTGTGTCTCCGTGTGTGTGTGTGTCTTTGTGTGTGTCTCGGTGCGTGTCTCTGTGTGTTTGTGAGTGTGTTTCTGTGTGTGTGTCATTGTGTGTGTCTGTGTGTAAGCCGGTGTGTGTCTCTGTGTGTGTGTGTCTTTGTGCGTGGTGTGTCTTCGTGTGTGTCTCTGAGTGTGCCTCTGTGTGTGTGTGTTCCTCTGTGTGTCTCTGTGTGCGTTTCTGTGTGTCTCTGTGTGTGTCTCTGTGTGTGTGTCTCTGTGTGTGTCTCTGTGTGTGTCTCTGTGTGTGTCTCTGTGTGCGTCTCGGTGTGTGTCGCTGTGTGTGTCTCTGTGTGTGTCTGTGTGTATCTCTGTACGTCTGTGTGTGTCTCTGGGTATCTGTGTGTGTGTGCCTGTGTGTGTGCCCGTGTGTGTGTGTTTGCGTGCGTATATGTCTGTGTGTGTGTCTGTGTGTGCGTCTGTCGGTGTGTGTCTGTGTGTGCGCCTGTGTGTGAGTGTCTATATGCGTTTCTGTGTGTCCGTGTGTGGCTGTGTGTGGCTGTGTGTGTCTGTGTGTGTCTTTGTGTGCGTGTGTCTGTGTGAATGTGTCTGTGTGTGTCTGTGTGTGTCTGTGTGTGTCGATGTTTCTGTGTGTGTGTGTGTCGGTGTGTGTGTGTGTCTGTGTGTGTGTCTGTGTGTGTCTATGTGTGTCGGTGTGTCTGTGTGTGGCTCTGTGTGCGTCTGTGTGTGATTATGTGTGTGTCAGTTTGTGCGTGCGTCTGTGTGTGTGCTTGTGCCTGCGTGTGTTTGCGTGTGTGCCTGTGTGTGGTGTGTCTGTGGTTGTGTCTGTGTGTGTGTCTCTGAGTGTGTCTGTGTGTGTCTCTGTGTGTGTCTCTGTGTGCCTGCCTGTGTGAGTGTCAGTTCTTGTCTGTGTGTGGTTGCGCCTGTCTGTGTGTGTTTCTGTGTGTAAGTGTGTGTCTGTGTGTGTGTTTATGTGTGTGTGTCTGTGTGTGTGTGTTTTTGTCTGTGTCTGTGTGTGGGTGTGGGTGTCTGGGTGTGTGTGTCTGTGTGTGTCTGTGCGTGTGTCTGTGCATGTCTATATGTGTTCCTGTGTGTGTCTGTGTGTGTGTCTATATGTGTTTCTATGTGTGTGTGTCTGTGTGTTTCTCTGTGTGTGTGTGTCTGAGTGTGTGTCTGTGCGTGTGTCTGTGCGTGTGTCTGTGAGTGTGTCTATGCGTGTTTATGTGCGTGTGCCTGTGCGTGTGTCTGTGTATGAGTGTGTCTGTGTGTGCGTGTGTGTGTGTGTCTCTGTGTGGGTGTGTCTGTCTGTGTGTGTTTCTGTGTGTGATTGTGCGTGTGTGTGTGTGTCTGTGCGTGTGTGTCTGTGTGTCTGTGTGTGTTTCTGTGTGTGCCTGTGTGTGTGTCTGTGTGTGTGTGTCTGTGCGTGTGTCTGTGTGTGTGTGTGTCTGTGTCTGTGTGTGTCTGTGTGTGTCTGTGTGTGTGTCTGTGTGTGTGTGTCTGTGTGTGTCTGTGTTTGTGTCTGTGTTTGTGGCTGTGTGTGTCTGTGTGTGTTTCTGTGTGTCTCTGTGTGTCTGTGTGTGTTTCTGCGTGTGTGTGTGTGTGCGTGTGTGTCTGAGTGTGTGTGTGTGTGTCTGTGCGTGTCTATGTCCGTGTGTCTTTGCGTATGTCTATGCGTGTGTCTATGTGCGTGTGTCTATGTGCGTGTGTCTGTGTGCGTGTGTCTGTGTGCGTGTGTCTGCGTGTATCTGTGCGTGTGTCTGTGCGTGCGCGTTCGTCACCCAGCTCTTCAAGGCCGATTTAGACATCAGCACGTTCTGCTGGAACAAGCACATCCACGTCGATTGGCAGGCCTCGTGGAAGCAGGAGATGGAAAAGAAGCAGCTGGCCAGCCAGGGTGGGAAAGGCCCCCCACCCCATGGCAAGGTAAAAGGCCTGCCGACGCCACCTGGCCCAGCAACGGCTCTGCCAGGCAGCGGTGCCCAGGCTCCTCCAGTCGCCACTGGTAGGCGGCCGCAGGCACCCGGACCACCACCGCCCTACGCAGTAGGACCGCCCTCGGGCCTCCCGCTAACCCCCACCCGACTGACCTCAGTCGTCTCCAAGCTCAGTGCACCTGTTCGATGCGCTTTCGTGCCTACCCCCCGCAGCAGGCCGCCCCGTCGGCCTGCTCGCCCCGGCGCGGCAGCCTGCCGCGCTTCCCGTCACCTTCTGGTGCACCTGCTCGGTGCTACCGGGGCCCCACCCTCCTCCGCGGCCGGAGGAGGAGCCGGCCGGAGGAGGAGGCGGCCGGAGGAGGAGCCGGCCAAGCCTTGCCCGCCGCGCCCAGCGCACCTTGCTGCGCACCCCCCCCCTTCGCCCACGGGCGCAGCCTCCCGGCGAGCCGCCTCGCTCGCTGGCCCTGGGGCCGCACCGCCTCCGTGCTGCGCCCCGCGGCGGTCATCTCGGCTGCCCCCACAGGTCGAGCAGCGCGCGCCCTGCCCCTCTTGGGCTGTTACTCGTTGCTCCGCACGCCGCGGGCCATCTCCGGTCCCCTCCTTTGGGGTGTCGGGGCGCCTGCCTTCAGTGAGCTGGTCTTGCCGCTCGCCCCCGGCATTCCCTGCGCCCTCCCTCCCGCCTTCGCCCTGGCCGCGTGGGTTCCGCCCCGGCCCCACCCTGCCCCGCGTTCCTCCGGGAGGAGGCCCTGCCCCCGCCGCTGCATCCCCTGCCCTTGGATCGTCGGCCTTCTGCGGGCCAGTTTGAATCCGGCTCTTTGCCCGTTGCCTCCTCCCTCGCGTGCCCCACCCCGGCGGTGCCTCCCTGCTCCCACCGCTTGCCTGGTGCTACAATCGGGCCCTCGCATGGGGTCCCGGGGTGTCTCGTTGGCCATCCGCGGCCACGGTTCCCGTCGCCGCCTTTTGCCTGGTTTTCATGCCTGCCCATCTGGCGTGTTCGCCCCCTCGCCCCGGCCGGGGCTGTCTCGGGTCGGCCCTCCTCGGATTGCCTCGCAGGTCGACCGATCTCGGCGCCTTGGCCGGCCCTCGCCTCCCCCACTCCGCTCTGCTGGGTTTCCTTCCAGCGCCCCTGGCCCCTCACCTGCGGGGGCTCCTTGGGCGGCCGCCTGGAGGCCAGTGGCCCGGCTGCGCTGCCCGTCTCCAGCTCGCGCTGGACCTGCCACCCCCCGCCTCGGCCTCTGCCCGGCTGCCGCCCCCCAGCTGCTGCCTCGCCGCCGCCGCCGGCCCCCCGCCCCGGCGCCCCCCCCCGGCCGCGGCCTGGCCCTGCCCTGAGCGGGGGCGGATTCCTCTCCCTCCCGCCCGCGCCAGGCCTCCCTTCTCTTCCCGCGCGCCCCGCAGCTTAATTTGCGATTTGTGCGCCCCACGAATGCCGCACCGATGGAGCAGCCCCTTTGCCCAGCCGCCGATGCAAAAAAAAGTGTGCGTGTTTGTGTGTATGTGTGTGTGTGTGTGTTTGTGTTTGTGTGTGTTTGTGTATGTGTGTGTGTGTGTTTGTGTGCGTGTTTGTGTGTGCTTGTGTGTGTGTGTTTGTGCGTGTGCGTGTGGGTGTGCGTGTGTGTGTGTGTGTGCGCGTGCGTGTGCGTGTGCGCGTGCGTGTGCGTCCGCGTGTGCGTCCGCGTGTGCGCGTGCGTGCGCGTGTGTGAGTGCGTGTGCGCGCGTGTGTGCGTGTGTGTGTGTGTTTGTGTGTGCGTGTGTGCGCGTGTGTGTGTGTGTTGCGTGTGTCTGTGTGCGTCTGTGTGTGTGCGTGTGTGAGTGTGCGTGTGTGTGCGTGTGTGTGTGCATGTGTGTGTGCATGTGTGTGCGTGTGTTTGTGTGCGTGTGTGTGTGTGGGTGTGCGTGTGAATTTGTGCGTGTGCGTGTGTGTATGCATGTGTGTGCGTGTGTGTGTGCGTGTGACTGTGTATGTGTGTGCGTATGCGTGTGTGCGCGTGTGCCTGTGCGTGAGCGTGCGTGCGTGTGTGTATGCATGTGCGTGTGTGTGCGTGTGCGCGTGTGCGTGTGTGTGTGTGTGCGCGTGTGTGCGTGTGTGTGTGTGTGCTTGTGTGTGCGTGTGTCTGTGTGTGTATGTGTGCGTGTGCGTGTGCGTGTGCGTGTGCGTGTGCGTGTGCGTGCGCGTGTGCGTGTGCGTGTGTGTGTGTGTGCGTGTGCGTGCGCGTGCGCGTGCGCGTGTGCGCGCGCGTGCGTGTGCGTTCGTGCGCCTGTGCGTGTGCGCGAACGTGTGCGTGTGTGTGCGCGCGTGCGTGTGTAACTGTGTGCGTGTGTGTATGTGCGTGTGTGTGTGTGCGTGTGTGTGTGCGTGTGTGTGCCTGTGTGTGTCTGTGTGTTTGTTTGTGTGTGTGTGTCTGTGTGTGTCTGCGTATGTGTCTGTGTGTCTGTGTGTTTGTGTGGGCCTGTGTCTGTGTGGTATGCGTGGTGTGTGGTGTGTGTGTGTGTTGTCTGTGTTGTCTGTGTTGCCTGTGGTGTCTGTGCTGTCTGTGCTGTCTGTGTTGTCTGTGTTGTCTGTGTGATCTGTGTCGTGTGTTGTGCGTGTTGTGTCTGTTGTGTCTGTAATGCCTGTGCTGTGTGTTGTGTGTTGGGTGTGGTGTGCCTGTGTTGTGTCTGTGTTGTGTCTCTGTGTCCCTGTGTCCCTGTGTCTCTGTGTCTCTGTGTCCCTGTGTCCCTGTGTCTCTGTGTCTCTGTGTCTCTGTGTCTCTGTGTCTCTGTGTCTCTGTGTTTCTGTGTTTCTGTGTGTCTGCGTGTCTGTGTGTCTGTGTTTCTGTGTGTCTGCGTGTCTATGTGTCTGTGTGTCTTGGTGTCGGTGGTGTCCGTGGTGTCTGTGGTGTCTGTACCTGTGTCTGTCTCTGTGTCTGTGTGTGCGTCTGTGTGTGCGTGCGTGTGCGTGCGTGTGCGTGTGCGCGGGCGCGTGCGCGTGCGTGTGCGCGTGCGTGTGCGTGTGCGTGTTCGTGTGCGTGTGCGTGTGCTTGCGATTGCGTGTACGTGTTCGTGTGCGTGTGCGTGTGCGTGTGCGTGTGCGCGTGCGTGTATACGTGCGTGTGCGTGTGCGCGTGCGTGTGCGTGTCCGTGTGTGTGTGTGTGTGCGTGTGCGTGCGTGCGTGCGTGCGTGTATGTGCGTGGTGTGTGTGTGTTGAGTGTTGAGTGTGGTGTGTGTTACATGTGTGATGTGTGTGCGTGTGTGTGTGTGTGCGTGTGTGTGTGCGGGTTGTGTGTTGTGTGGGTTGTGTAGGTTGTGTGTGTTGTATGTGTTGTGTGTGGTGTGTGTTGTGTTGTGTGTGATGTGTGTGGTGCGTGGGTTGTGATTGTGCGTGTGTGTTGTGTGTGTGGTGTGGGTGGTGTGGTCGTCGTTGCGTGTTATGTGTGGTATGTGCGTTTTGTGCGTGTGTGTTGTGTGTGGTCTGTGCGCGTTGTGCGTGTATTGTGTGTGCGTATTATGCGGTGTGTGTGTTGTCTGTGTGTTGTGTGTGTGTTGTGTGCTGTGTGCGTTGTGTGTGTTGTGTGTGTTGCGGGAGCTGTGTGGTGTGTGTTGTGCGTTGTGTGTGTTGTGTGGTGTCTGTGCTGTGTGTGTTGTGGGTGCTGTGTTGTGCTGTGCTGTGTGTGTGGTGTGTTGTGTGGTGTGCGCGTGCGTGTGCGTGCCTGTGTGTGTTGTGTGCGGTGTGTGTGGTGTGGATTGTGTGGTGTGCGTTGTGTGTGGTGTGTGTGTGTGTTGTGTGTGGTGTGTCTGTGTTGTCGTTGTTGTATGTGTTGTCCGTGTTGTATGTGTTGTGTGGTGTTTGTGTTGTCTGTGGTGTCTGGGTTGTTTGTGTTGTGCGATGTGTGTGTGTGTGTTGTGTGCTGTGTGCGTGTGTGTTGTGTGTGGTGTGTGGTGTGTGTTGTGTGTTTTTGTGTATGTTGTGTGTGGTGTGTGTGGTGTGTGTCGTGTGTGTGGTGTGTTGTGTATGTGATGTGTATGTGCGGTGTGTGTGTGGTGTGTGTGTGCGTGTGTGTTGTGTGTGGTGTGGGTGGTGTGGTCGTTGTGTGTTGTGTGTGGTATGTGTGTTGTGTGTTGTGCCCGCTGTGCGTGTGTTGTGTGTGCGTGTGGTGCGTTGTGTGGTGTGTGCTGTGTGCTGTGTGCTGTGCGCGTTGTGTGTGGTGTGTGTGTGTGTTGTGGGTGCTGTGTGGTGTGCGTTGTGTGTGCTGTGTGGTGTCTGTGTGTGTGTGTGTTTTGTGGGTGCTGTGTTGTATGTGCTGTGTGTGTGGTGTGTTGTGTGTTGTGCGTGTGCGTGGGCGTGTTGTGGGTTGTGTGTTGTGGGTGTGCTGTGTTGTGGGTTGTGCGTGTGTTGTGTGGTGTGTGTGCTGTGTGTGTTGTGTGCGTTGTGTGTGGGTTGTGTGGATTGTGTGTTGTGTGTGTTGCGTGTTGTGTGTGTGTGTGTGTTGTGTGTGTTGTGTTGTGTGTTGTGTGTGGTGTGTGTGCTGTGTGTTGTGTGTTGTGCGTGATGTGTGTGCGTTGTGTGCGGCGTGTGTGTTGTGTGTGGTGTGTGTGTTGTCTGTTGTCTGTGTTGTGTGTTGTGTGTTGTTTGTGTTGTCTGTGGTGCCTGGGCTGTTGTGGTGTGCGGTGTGTGTGTGCTGTTTGTTGTGTGCGTGTGTGGTGTGTGTTGTGTGTGGTGCGTGGTGCGTGGTGTGTGTAGTGCGTGTTATGTGTGTGCTGTGTGCTGTGTGTGTGGGTATGTGGGTGTGTGGGTGTGTGGTGGGCGTGCTGTGTGTATGTGGTGTGCATGGTGTGTGTGGTGTGTGTGTGGTGTGTGTGGTGTGTGTGGTGTGTGTGTGTGTGTTGTGTGGCGTGTGTGTGGTGTGAGTGTGTGTGGGTGTGCGTCTGTGTGTGCGTGTCTCTGTGTGTGTGGGGGTGCGTGGGTGCGTGTTTCTGTGTGTTTCTGTGCGCTTCTGTGTGTTAGGATGTGTGCGTGTGTTTGTGTGTGTTCATGTGTATACATATGTGTAACTGTGTATTATGTATATATATATGTATGTATGCGTGTGTATGTGCGTGTGTGTGCGTGTGCGTGTGCGTGTGTATGTGTGTGCGTGCGCGTGCGTGTCCGTGCGTGCGTGTGTGTGTGTGTGTCTGCGTGTGTGTGCGTGTGTGTGTGCGTGTGTGTGCGTGTGTGTGGTTGTGTGTGTGGTCGTGTGTGTTTGTGTGTGTTTGTGTGTTTGTGTTGTGTTTTTGTGAGGTATGTGCGTGTGTGTGCTTGTGTGTGTTTGTGTGTGGTCGTGTGTGGGTGTGTGTGGTTGTGTGTGATTGTGTGCGTTTGTCTATGTGCTTGTGCGTGTTTGCGTGTGCGTGTGTGTGTGTGTTGTGTGTGTGTTTATGGTTGTGTGTGCGTGTATGCGTGCGTGTTTGTGTGTGTGCGGTTGTGTGTGCATGCGTGCTTGCGTGCGTACGCGGGTGCGTGTACGTGTGCGTGTGCGTGTGCGTGAGCGAGTGAGTGTGCGTGTGCGTGCGCGTGTGCGTGCGCGTGCGCGTGCGCGTGCGCGTGCGCGTGCTACGTGCTTACCTGCGTGCGTGCGTGCGTGCGTGTGTATGTGTGGGGCGTGGTGGAGGGGGTGTGTAGGGGGTTGGGGGGGTGGGGGTTTGGGGGGGGTGGGGGGTGGGGGGTGGTCAAGTTAGCCAGTTCGAACGAGCCAGAGGGATCCGTCCACTCCCACCCGCCTTCCCACAACATAAGACGCAAGTGCGTCGCGTCCGACGCATGTCGCTCATCTTACATCGCGGGCGGCTAGACATTCAGCGCGCGACATGAGCTGCGTCCTATTCCAGCCGCGTATTGAGCAACGTCGACGAGAAACAAGGACGCGCGCGATGTACGCCGCGCCCCGCTCCGGCCCATCATGTTACATCGTCGACGACAACATGTCCAGCGCGCGAAGCGCGCCACGTCTCATTCCAGCCACGCGCGTTGCACCGCCAATCGTTTCGCTCCTGCCGCGCATGGAGGAGGCGAAGGACGAGCTGAAGGAGGAGGGGAGGGAGAGAGGCCTCTTACGTGGACACGACAACGGGCGCGCCGGCGGCGAACCGCACTTACATGAAGCATTATGACGCGCCGCCCGCCCAGCTCCTCAACCCGACGGGCCGCAGTGTCGACGACAAGAAAGTTCATGTTGACGAGCAGGCGCCCCCGCGCGATGTGCGCCGCGTCCCGTTTCCGCTTCGCGATTCGCAGCGCCGACGAGGAGAAAGTACATGTTGGCAAGAAAAACGTCGACGTTGCGGCGTTATTTTGCCAGGTAGGACGGGGGGTCCTGCGTAAGGTTGGCCTGGCGTCCGCGCGCGATGCGCGCCGTCCATGGTGTCGAGAAAAACGTTGAATTGTACCTTCTTTTTGTTGATAGGCAGGACGCGACCACCCGCTTAGGGTTACCCAAGCTTCCGTCATATTCCTGCTACACTTCTCGCAATTCGACGACATGTTGGCGAAAATAATTGAGTTTGTCTCGTTTTCGTTGTTACAGTTAGGACGGCGGGGTTGCAATCGGCCGGCTAGGTGGGGGTTTGGGGATGTTTAGTCATAAAAAGGAAGGATGGGGTGGGGATGGGTGGGAAGCGGGGGCGGGGTGGGGTGGTGGTGGGAGGTGGGGGAGCGTCGGGGGGGCGGGGTGAGGGGTCGGGGGGGGGGGGGGGGGGGAGCGGTGGTCAAGCTACCTGCTCGCCCGCAAGCCGCCCAGCTCACTCCCAGCCGCCTTCCCCGCGCATAAGTAACGCCCGAGCCTGAGTATGTTCAGCGGTCGTCTTTGGATGGGCACCTATTGGGGGCCAAAGCCGATCCCAGTTGCGCGAGCATTGGGTCAGGTGCGCCACGCGTGCCAGGGGCGCCACGCGCGCGAGGCACCCTTGGCACCCGAGCGTGCCAGGCACGCCTGGTGCGCCAGATACGCCACGAGTTCCGCGTGCGCCTGGTGCGCCGCGCTTTCCAGGTGCGTCAGTGTCGGGGCGCGTGCAGAGTGCGTCAGGTGCGCTTGCGCAGGTGACAGCACACATCGGGAAGCATGTCTGCCCCCACCATCCTTATCAAGAACCAATGCCATTATTAAATTTGGTGGGCTTGCGCACAGCAGGCCAGGCACCACCACCCCCGCCGTCCCTGTTAAAAACCACTTGACCGTGATCGCGGGGTGACCGCACATGATCCAGTTGTAGCTGCGAGGTGCACTTCGCCTTTTTTTTTTTTTTTTAAAAAAAAAAAAAAAAAAAAAAAAAAAAAAAAAAAAAAAAAAAAAAAAAAAAAAAAAAAAAAAAAATTATTATTATTATTATTATCATCATTATTATTATTATTATTATTATTATTGTCAGGGGTGGTAGCCATGCGCACAGCAAAGAATATGCTGACACCCCCACCGCCCTTACCAAAAACAATGCAAAGTGTTTGCGGGCTTCACGGACATGACCCAACACTTTGCCCCGAAATGTAGTTTGCATTGTTTTCTTGACATTGGTGGCGGGGGGGGGCGCATCGGGTTCGCCTCGCATGCCCCCAATGTGGAGGCACAGTGCGTTTTGCATGTTTGTTGACCGCGATGGCGGAGGGGGGAGCCGCATGGGGTTGGCGTGGTTCCGCGTTGGCCGCCAGCCGGGTGGGGGAGGAGCCGTATATCAACAGGGAGCAGCGATGGAGGTAGGGGTGGCGGTGGAAATGGGGGTTCGGGTAGGGGCGGGGGTGGGGGGGGGATGGGCGTGGTGGTGGGCGTGTGCGTGTGCGTGTGTCGTGTGGGAGTGCGTGTGCGCGTGAGCGCGTGTGTCGTGTGGGTGTGCGTGTGCGCGTGTGCGCGTGTGCGCGTGTGCGCGTGCGCGCGTGCGCGTGCGCGTGTGCGTGCGCGTGCGTGTGCGTGTGCGCGTGCGTGCGCGAGAGCGTGAGCGTGTGCGTGTGTGCGTGTGTGCGTGTGTGTGCGTGTGTGCGCGTTGGCGTGTGCGTGTGCTTGTGCGTGCGTGGGTGTGCGTGGGTGTGTGTGTGTGTAAGTGTAAGTGTAAGTGTAAGTGTAAGTGTAAGTGTGGGTGTGCGTGTGCGCGTGTGCGCTTGTGCGCGTGTGCGCGTGTGCGCGTGCGCGTGCGCGTGCGCGTGTGCGTGCGTGTGCGTGTGCGCGCGCGTGCGCGAGAGCGTGAGCGTGTGCGTGTGTGCGTGTGTGCGTGTGTGTGCGTGTGTGCGCGTTGGCGTGTGCGTGTGCTTGTGCGTGCGTGGGTGTGCGTGGGTGTGTGTGCGTGTAAGTGTAAGTGCATGTGTACGTGTGCGTGTGCGCGTGCGCGTGCGGATTCGCGTGCGCGTGCGCGCGTGCGCGCGCGCGGGTGGGCGGGCGGGCGTGCGTGCGTGCGTGGTGTGGGTGTGTGGATGTGTGGATGTCTGCGTGTTTTTGTGTGTGCGTGTGCGTGTATGTGCATGCGTGTGTTTGTGCGGGTGTGTGTGTGTGTGTGCGTGTGTGTGCGTGTGTGTGTGTGTGTGCGTGTGTGTGTGTGCGTCTGTGTGAGTGTGCGCGTTTGTGTGTATGCGTATGCGGTTGTGCGTGTGTGTGTGTGGGTGAGTGTGTGGGTGTGCGTGGGTGACTGTGGGTGTGCGTGTGTCTGTGTGTCCGTGTGTATCCGTGGCTGTGTGTCTGTGTGTGTGTCTGGGTACCTGGGTGTCTGCGCGTCTGTACGTATGTGTGCTGCGCCTGTGTGCCTGAGTCATTGTGTCTCTGTGTCTCTATGTCTTTCCGGCGCTGAGTCTCAATGTCTGTGTGTCTCTGTGTCCCTGCGTTTCTGTGTCTCTGTGTTTTTTTGTCGTTGTGTCCCTGTGTCGCTGTGTCTTTGTCTATATGTGTGTCTCTGTGTCTCCGTGTCGCTGTGCCTCTGTGTCTCTGTGCCTTTGTCGATATGCCTTTGTGTCTCTGCGTGTCTGTGTGTCAGTTTTTGTGTGTCTCCGTGTCTCTGTGTGTCTTTGTGTGTCTCTGTGCCTCGGTGTCTCTGTGTCTCGGTGTCTCTGTGTCTCGGTGTCTCTGTGTCTGTGTGTCTATACGTCGTTGTCTCTGTGTGGCTGTGGCTTTGTGTCTCTGTGTCTCTGTGTGTCGATGTGTGTCGACGTGTTTCTGAGTATATGTGTATCTGTGCCTCTGTGTCTCTGTGCCTGTGTGTCTGTGTGTGTCGGTGTGGCTGTGTGCCTGTGTGTCTGTGTGCCTGTGTGTCTGTGTCTCCGTGTCCCTGTGTCGATGTGTCCCTGTGTCTATGTGTCTATGTGTGTGCGTCCCTGTGTTTCGGCGTCTCTATGTGTCTGTGCTTGTGTGTTTGTGTGTCTCTATGTATCTGTGTATATGGGTCTCTGTGTCTCTGTGTGTCTGTGCCTGTGTGTGTTTGTGTCTCCGCGTCTTTGTGTCTGTGTGTAGCTGGGTGTCTGTGTCTCGGTGTGTCCTTGTGTGTCTCTCTGTCTCTGTGTCTCTGTGTCCGTCCCTGTGCCTCTGTGTATTTGCGTGTCTGTGTCTCTGTGTGTCTTTATGTGTCCCGGTGTGTCTGTGTGTCGCTGTGTATCTGTGTCTTTGTGTCCGTGTGTATGTATGTCTGTGTGTCCGTGTGTCTGTGTATACCTGTATATATGTAAATATGTGTCTGTAGTTGTGTGTGCCTGCGTGTGCCTGTCGGTGTGTCGGTGTCTGTGTCTGTACTTCCGTGTATGAATGTGTATTGTCTGACATGTGTCTGCTGTTGTGTCTGTGCCTGTGTCTGTGTCTGTGTCGTGTCTGTCTGCGTGTGCCTGTATATGTGTCGCTGTCTGTGTGTCTGTGCCTGTGTCTGTGGCTGTGTCTGTATGTGTGTCTGTGTGTCTGTGTCTGTGTCTGTGTCGTGTCTGTCTGTGTGTCTGTGTGTATGTGTCTGCATGTGGGCCTGTGTTTGTGTCTGAATGTCTGTGTGTCTGTGTGTCTGTGTCTGTGTGCGTGTTTGTGCGAGTGCATGTGTGTGTGAGTGTGTCAGTGCGTGAGTGTGTGAGTGTGTGAGTGTGTGTGAGTGTGTGTGAGTGTGTGTGAGTGTGTGAGTGTGGCGTGAGTATGTGAGTGCGGTGTGTGAGTGTGTGAGTGAATGAGTGCGTGAGTGCGTGAGTGTGTGGGTGTGTGGGTGTATGAGTGTGTGAGCGTGTGAGTGTGTGAGAACGTGAGCGTGTGAGCGTGTCAATGTGTGAGTGTTAGAGTGTGTAAGTGTGTGAGTGTGTGAGTGCATGAGTACGTGAGTGTATAAATGTGCGAGTCTGTGACTGAGTGAGTGTGTGTGTGTGTGTTTGCGTGTGTGGGTGCGTGCGTGCGTGCGTGCGCGCATGCGTGCGTGCGTGTTGGTGTGTGTGGATTCTTGTGTGCATGTGTGTGTTTGTGTGTCAGGCTTGTGCATAAGTGGGTGTCTGTTTGTGTGTGGCTTTGTGTAAGTGTGTGGTTGTGAGTTTGTGCATGGTTATATACGTTTGTGTGTTTGTGTGTGTGGTTGTGTGTTTGCGTGTGTTTGGTTGTGTCTGCGTGTGTTTGTGTGTATGGTTGTGTGTGTTTGTGTTGTGTTTGTGTGTATGTGTGTTTGTATGTGCTTGCGTGTGTTTGTGAGTATATGTAGAAGTGTTTGTGTGTGGTTGCGTGTGTCTGTGTGTGTTTGTGTGTACCTGTGTGTGTCTGCTTAGGTCTTTGAAAGTTTGTTTGTATGTGTGTATGTGCGTGTTTCTGTGTGTGTTTCTGTGTGTGTGTGTTTCTGTGTGTTTGCGTGGTTGCGTGTTTGTGCATTTGCCTGTTTGTGTGTCTTATCCGTATAAGGGCTTCGCCCCCTGCCGCCGGCCCCCTTTCAATCAGAATGGTGAATACCAGAGCTATGTTGTATTTTCTCGGCGCCGTCGTGAAACGACGTCGGAACCTCATGTTAGGGCAATTGGTAAGTGGCATATCATATTTACAAGGTTGTATAGCCTCAGGGGCGCGAATATTGTATGATTTACGAGGGTTTGTGGATTCGGATACGCGAGCAGCGTAGTTTACATGGGTGTATGGACTCCGGGACGCGAATTTTGTGTAATTAACACGGGTTTATGGTTTCGGGGACGCGAATATCGCGTAATGTTCAAAAGTGCATGGCCTCGGGGACGCCGCGAATGTCAACAAATCCCGTTTGGGGTTGCCACCCCTCGCGCGGACAGCAACAAGTAACAGTAAGGAAGCAGAAAGCAGGACTAACAAAACTGGAAATTACAGCTGGAACAGGCAGCTGCAATCTTCACCCTCGCAGCCTGGTGGCCCCGCAAGGGGGCCAGCGGATATGTGTGGTTGTGTGTATGGTTGTTTGTGTATTTGTGTGTGCGTGTTTGTGTGTTTGCTTGTGTTGTGTGTATATATTTTTCCACCACCACCAATCTGCATGGCCGTGGCTGGACTCTTATAACGGTGCGTTCGGCTAAGTTCGTTCACAATTGGCATTTCCGCCTCTCACAGCCGTGCCTGAGGTTCTTTTGCGCCGCAAATTTCGAAAAGGGTGTGTGTGTGCGTTTGTGTGTGATTGTGTGTCGTTGTGTGTGCTTGTGTGTCTGTGTATGTGTATGTTTGTCGGTGTGCTGTGTGTGTTGATGTGCGTTTGTGTGGGTGTGTGTGGGTTTGTGTGTTTGTGCGTGTGTTTGTGCGTATGTGTGTGCGTCACTTGTCACTTCGCGGCGCCCTGGGGGGCTGCGATCTGCGCAATTGTCGCCACTTTCGCTGGCTCCTGGGAGGCCCAGCGGAGGTACGTCCCACGCGGACCACTTCAAGACCTCGCGGTGCCCTGGGGGCTGCGATCTGCGCAACTATCGTCACGATCGTTAGCTCCTGGGAGGCCCAGCGGAAGGACGTCCCACGCGGACCACCTCGAGACCTCGCGGCGCCTTGGGGGCGGGGGGCTGCGATTTGCGCAATTGTCGCAACTTTCGTGGGCTCCTGGGAGGCCCAGCAGAGGTACGTCCCACGCGGACCACCTCGAGACCTCGTGGCGCCCTGGGGGGCTGCGATTTGCGCAATTGTCGCCACTCTCGCGGGCTCCTGGGAGGCCCAGCGGAAGTACGTCCCACGCGGACCATTTCGAGACCTCGCGGCGCCTTGGGGGGCTGCGATCTGCGCAATTGTCGCCACTTTCGTGGGCTCCTGGGAGGCCCAGCGGAAGTACGTCCCACGCGGACCACCTCGAGACTTCGCGGCGCCCTGGGGGGCTGCGATCTGCGCAATTGTCGCCACTTTCGCTGGCTCCTGGGAGGCCCAGCGGAGGTACGTCCCACGCGGACCACCTCGAGACCTCGTTGCGCCCTGGGGGATTGCGATCTGCGCAATTGTCGCCACTTTCGTTAGCTCCTGGGAGGCCCAGCGGAAGTACGTCCCACGCGGAACACCTCGAGAACTCGCGGCGCCTTGGGGGGTTGCGATCTGCGCAATTGTCGCCACTGTCGTGGGTTCCTGGGAGGCCCAGCGGAGGTACGTCCCACGCGGACCACCTCGAGACCTCGCGGCGCTTCGGGGGGCTCGTCCTCCTGGCATGTCCCCTCTGTCGATTAGTTTTGGGGCAGCTACCATCTGCTCAGGCAGCTCGAGCTTAAGATCCAGATCAGTTCGGTCAGGACTCGGATGCCAGGGAGGACTCGATCCACAACGCTATATATAGAGCACAATCGCGGCATGGCTCATCGCAGTTCAGCGCGGCGTAGCACAGCACAGCCATCGGCACAGTACATCAAGATCGATGCATTCAGCATTGCATTGGCCCGTCGCCCAATCAGGTGTCTTTGAAACGTTGCCATGCCTTACATTTCTATATTCCTTTCCGGGTTCGTGGGTCGATCATGTTTCCACCAATCTGCATGGTCGTGGCTGGATTATTTCATCATGGCGCGTTCGATTAAGTTCGCTCGCGATTGGCACCTCCACCTGCCGCTGGCGCCTGAGGCTCCCTTGCGTCGCCGACTTCAAAGTGTGTGTGTGTGTGCGTGCGCGTTTGCGTGTGCTGTGCGTGCTGTTCGTTCGTCCTTACGCCGTTGTTCGTTCCTCTGGCTCACCCCCGCGCTCACCCCCGCAGCGCCGGCTGCCGCCCCGCACGCGGCGGCAGCCGCCCCGTCTTACGCTCAGCGCGCGGCCGCGCTGCCTCAGGGAGCGGCGCTCCTCGGGGCACAGCCGGCGGCGCGCTCGAGGAGCCGGTCGAGGCAGCGGGCTGCGGTTGCGGGGCCGCCGGAAGCCTCGAAGGGGAAAGCACGGCATGAGCATGGGCCTGAACTGTTGGAGCTCCGCGCAGATGTCTCGGATCGGCGGTGGGGCCGTCGTTGGCGGTGCCTTTGGCGCCGCCCCGGGCGCCCTCCGCGCACCAGGGGGGGGGTCCAGCGCCGAGCCGAGAGATCCGCGCGGATCTCCAGCACGTTATGTTTATGCGGTTGTTTCTCGTTCTGGAGCCGCTCCCACCGCGGGCGCGGGGGAGTTCGCAGAGACACTGGCCGACCTCAATGCGGTGCTGGCTGTGGAGCCCAACAGCGTGCCGGCCCTGCAGATGAAGGGGGACTTACTGCGGAAGTTCGGCCATTACCGCAAAGCGGCGCGGTGTTACGACGCTGCTGTCGCTCTTTCGCCTGACGCGGTCGGTGCATTGGTTGGCCGCGCAAGCGCGCATAGGTCGTTGGGCAGGCTCGCTGTCGCTGTCCGCGACTTCGACGCTGCGCTCGCCAGAGAGCCCAGCAACGAGGTGGCGCTGGTGGGCCGCGCGGCGGTCAAGCTGGCCCTCGGCTGGTTCTGCGAGGCGACGGCGGATTTCCGCGCCGCGCTGCGGGCGTACCCTGGCCAGGCCGTCGCCCAGTGGGGCCGCTCGATGGTGGCGCAGCACCAGCGAGAAGCGCCCCCCAAGGTGAGCGACGCAGGAAAAGCGGGGCCGCCTTCCCCGACATCGGCGCGTGAGCACCCTCGTCTCCAAGGTGGCCTGCCGCGCCGGTGGCCCGCATAAGCCGAGGCGTCAGGTCGCCAGTTCTGTCATCGTGCGTGAGGCCCGCTGCTGCCTGTCGCTCAGGTGGTGCTGCTGGCTGGCTTCGAGCGCGCGTTGCTCAACAAGGCGTACGTGGAGCGGCGGGAGCCCAGACACGTCGTGGGCGGCCGCGAGACCTTTTGGTCGCAGGACAAGGGCGCGGAGCAGCAGCACCTCCTCTACTACAGCGCCCAGGAGCAGAGGTGCATGGCTCGTTTCGATTCCCCCGACTCGATTCGATTCGACTTCGATGGATTCCGATCCCGATTCGACTCGACTTGGGATTCCGATGTGGGTCACGATTTCTCACTGGACGCACACAAGCCTGCCGACTTCCGCCGATCCGATGTTGTCCGACCCGGTTGCCGATCTCCGCCGACCCGATTCGGTGTCGATCGCCAATCCGATTTACTTGGCATCGCTCTGACGTGTGCATTTTCCCTTCGGCGAGGGCCATCGAGGAGCATCTCTGATCATTTGGCGAAAGAAGCATGCACGAAACCGAACACAGGGAATGGACGTCCGAGCGATGGCGAGGTGGGGGCCGGGCAGCTCCAGGGAGAAAACGCAAGGCTCGAGTTCTGGCGAGAGGAGGAGAGGGAGGAGGAGAAGGAGGAGGAGGAGGAGGAGGAGGAGGAGTTTGTCGATTCGCTTCTGGGCTCCCCCGGGAGGTGGAAGTGCACCCGCGCCAGCGACTTCGAGCGGGTGCGTGACGGCGGCTCTCCCGGCTACGCGGCGGCCCCGCAGGAGGCGCACCTGCTGTCGCCCTCACTCGTCCGGGGCTGGCACGAGTGGGACAAGGCAGGGCCCTCCTCCTCCTCCTCCTCCTCCTCCTCCTCCTCCTCCTCCCCCTCCTCCTCCTCCCCCTCCTCCTCCTCCCCCTCCTCCTCTTCCTTCTCCCCCTCCGTAGCCATTTTGGCTCAAGATGATTGGTTCCCCTGGGGACCGCACGGATACCGCTAGTCCGCGGCCAGACCACCGTTCGCCTTCACCGTGGGAGTTGGGCGCCCACACCCAGTCCTTTCCAGATCGCGCCGCCACGGCCCACCGTGTGTGCTGCTGCCTGGTGTCGTGGAGATGCCACCGCCGCATTACCGTTCGGAGCAGGCGCTTCCTTGGTACTGCAAGAGCTGCTGCGGGCCCTCGGGGAGACCGTGGTGGAATCATGCAGAGGCGCGGCAGTGTGCGAAGTGCAAGCTGGGCAAGGGACTGGTCTTCCACAGCGTGCGCCAGCCCGCGGCCCCCTCCCAGCGGAAGAAGGGCAATCAGGGCGGCAGCGGCAACGGCTACTGGGACGACTCCGTCAAGGTGGCCAAGCTCAAGTCCGAGCTCGCCGAGGCCCGCAAGCGGCTTGCCGCTGTGCAGAGGCCGCCGCCTGGCGGGGAGGACGTGCAGATGGAGCCGGCCGCGGACGGAGACGGCCCCGAGTCCGTCGCCAAGGACAGGCTACGCGAGGTCGGCGACCTCATCGGCAAGCTCAAGGGCATCACCGAGCCGTCGGTCGTGGCCACGCGCGACAAGCTGCTGGCCGAGCAGGCCGAGCTGCGGGCTAGGGTGGCGGAGTCCCGACCGCTCGGACAGCGCTTGCGCGAGATGGGAACTCAGTTCACCAGGCTGCAGAAGCTGCGCGACGACCAGCAGACCAAGCTCGATGGGCTGCAGGCGCAGTTGCGCGACCTGCAGGAGAAGGAACGGCTCACTCGGGACAAGCTGGCGGCCCTCGACGCTAGCATGGAGGAGCTGGACCAGGAGCGCAAGAGGCTTCAAGGGCAGGTTCCGACGCCTGGCGACAAGGCGTCGCTCGACGAGCCGATCAAGGGGGTTGGTGCCACGCTCGAGGGCCTCGGGATCTTGCTCCAGAGCCTGGGCGCCGATCACCAGCTGTCGGGCAGCCTCACGGCGAGCTTCCAGGAGCTGCAGAGGTTGCAGGAGGAGGAGGCGGCAAAGTTGGCTGCCCAGAAGGCGCAGGCGGATGCTGGGGCCGAGGCTGGTCCCGACGTCGAGCAGGCCGAGCGGCAGGACGACGCGGCAGCGCCTCGCACACCACAGCCATCTGCCTTCTCCGACGACCCTGAGTTCATGGAGGAAGTCGTTGCGGCTGGGGGCGAGAAGCACAGGCTGGAGGAGATCTTCATGCGTTGGGGTGCCAAGGTCAAGAGGCCCAGGCTCACCCCTGCCTAGCATGGCTCCACGGCGATGTTTTGCGTGTCTTGTGTGGTTCGTCCTCCTTTGTCGCACCATGGCGTCGGTTTCAAGTATCACCACCGTGAACGTGTCCTCGGGCGGCCCGCTCGTCGACTTCCTGCCCACGTGCTCGAGTTTATGCATCGCGGTGCAGGAACATCATGCCAAGGCCGAGGGCGATGCTTTGGCGAAGTTGCAGAATAAAGTAAGAGCTGCTGGGTACCATGGTATATGGGAGCCCGCCCTACCTGGGCAGGGAGTTGGCAGCAGAGGCGGGGTTGCGGTGCTGGCCCCGCTGCGGGTGGTCATCACCAAACCCCCAGGCCTGGACAGTCACGTGCTGCAGGAAGGCAGGATGATGGCGGCCCACGTCCACGCTGGGGTGAAGGGCGGCTTCGTCATGCTGTCGTGCTATTTCATTGTGGACGTCAAGCTGTCGCCCGAGAACCTGGCCATGCTGTACAAGCTGTACCAGTATGTCAGGTCGCTGGAGGCCATGGGTGTTCCGTGGATCGTAGGAGGCGACTTCAACATGGAGGTAGGCGAGCTCGGCCCGTTGTCCTGGCTCCAGTCGGCCAATGGCGTGGTGCTGGCGCCGAGAGAGCCGACTTGTCTTCAGAGCCTTCCTGGCCGCACCATTGACATGTTCATGGTTTCTTGCCGTTGCTGCCTCGCGTTCGGCAACCAGTGGTCGTCGACGCGGAGACGTGGCCGCATCTACCAGTGACCATGGAGCTCTCCGCCACGGCTTTTGACGCGAAGGTCAGGAGGCTTGTCGAGCCACGCGGCTTTCGGAGGCCGCCTGCGGCGGGGTGCGCGAGGTTCCCCCCCGACTGGGACCCGATCTTGGCGATCATCCAGAGCGCGTCGCACAGCGAGGGCATCACCAGGGCCTGGGACGTCGTGCTCAGCGGCATCGAGTTCGAGCTGCGGGGCCGCTACGACGTCGTGAAGGACGTGGCGGGGTACTCCACGGTGCCAGGCCCCCCGACCTTCGAGCTGGCGAGTTTTCACCCTGTCGTGAAAGGTGCCTGGAGCAGGAGGTCGGCGGACACCCAGGCCTGGGCGCAGGCTGCGCGCTGGGCTCGTCACCTCAGGAGGGTTCGAGTGGCCTTGCAGAGCTTCGTGCTCCAGCTACGCCCGCAGCAGGTCTTCGAGCTCGGCAGCGTCGGCGAGGCGCACGTCGACGGTGTGCCTGGCCTGGGCGATGGGGCACCCCCTGCTGCGGAGGTCGTCGGAGTGGCTGGTCTCTCCTCCGATGGTGGTCGGCCTCGGTCGAGAGCTCAGCGACACCAGCCCCCGCGACGGGCAGGCGAGGACCTATCGTGGGACGCCGTGCACTCCAAGGCGGCGCGCCACCTGCTGGAGTGCGAGAATTTCTTCCAGAGAATCTGGCGGAGGAAGGGAGTCTGGCCGCACCTGGACGCCGAAGCCGTCGGCTTCTTCTCGCGTGGCATACTTGCCTTAGCGCAGGCAGACTTCGAGCAGCAGGTCGACCGCATCCTGAGTATCTCCTCCGATGCTGAGGCCAAGCATGAGAAGGCCGTGATGCAGAGCTGGAGGCAGTGGGCGCAGGCAGCTTTTGCGGCTGGAGCCAAGGGAGCTCACCGATTCATGAAGCCCAAGGCTCTCCAGGAGATCGTGGACGGAGGCAATGGGCTACAACATGGGTACGTACTGGCTGATCGTAAGCTTGAGTATTGGGAAAGCTTCTGGGTGCGGCATGGCGGTGAGCTGGCTCGCCGACCTGTTGATGCTGACACTTGGGAGCAGCTGCCAAGGCTTGAGGCGGCCGACGTACTCAAGGCAATCCGTTGTTTCTCTTGGCAGACAGGCGTCGGGCAGATCAACATCGCGCCCAGGGCCATGGAGCACCTCTCCCACGGGGCGCTGACGGCTATGGCGCGCCTCTTCGAGCGGTGCGAGCACCTCCTGCTGTGGCCAGACGGCAGATTCCTCTCGAAGCTCGTGAGACTCCCCAAGCCAGGGGGTGGGGAGCGCCTGATTGTGCTGATGAACACGCTGGTCAGGATCTGGGGACGGGCGAGGCGGCCTGTCTCGGCAGCGTGGGAGAAGGCCCATGCGCTACCAGAGGTCTGGGGCCACACTGGAGGCAAGTCGTCGAGTGATGCGGCCTTTGATTTGGCGCTCACCAAGGAGATGGCGACCCTGTGCGATGACGACGCCATCATTGTGCTGCTGGACATGCTCAAATGCTACGAGCTGGTCAGGCATGATGCCATTTTGTTGGAGTGCAGGGCCAGTGGATACCCTATGCGAATGGCGTTCATGCTTGTGCAGATGTACCAGCAGCTGCGCTCGGTGCACTCGTATTCTTCGTATTCAGTGGCGCGCAGGGCGTATCAGGGCATCCTGGCAGGCTGCACCCACGCCACTACGCTTCTCATGGTGTTGTTGACTCGCAGCATTCGCCAGACGATGTCGGTCGCTCCTCAGGTTCAGCCCAAGGACTTGGTGGACGACGTCGCGCTGTGCTGGGTCGGCAACGACCCGAGCGGGGTGCGAGAAATGGCCATTGCCACTCGTGCTTTCTGCAGGGCTGTCCGGCCCCTCGGGCTGGTGCTGCAGATGGATAAGTCTGGGCACCTTACGACGTCCAGGCGCACCAGCTACCACTTTCAGAAGTACGCCAGGCTGCTGAAGATCGCTGGCAAGAGGCACATGCGGTATCTTGGCCACGACCTAGCTGGGTCGTCGGCCACAAGGGCCGTGCAGAAGGGACGCCTGAAGGCCATGCAAAGAAAGAAGGCCAGCGTTCGAGCACTGCAGAAGGGAGCAGGACGACAGCGGGCGGCTCGGCTCTGGGCCACGGGTGTGCTGCCATCCGTGGGGCACGGAGCCACGGTCAGCGGCATCAGCGACACGGAGCTGCAGCAGATGAGGACCATGGCTGGCGTCTTCTGTGGCTACAAAGGGTCGGGCTCCCTGACGCTGTACCTGGCCGCGCAGCAGTGGAGCTTCGACCCCATATTCCACGCTACCTTCAGCATCGTGGGGCAGTACGCGGCGTGGGTGTGGGATGGGCGTGTGACGCTCTCCCGACTGCAGCGGGCCTGGATGGGCTTGCGTGACTCCTGGGAAGCCCGCCACACTCACGTCACGTGGGCCAGTGCGCAGGGCCCGCTTTCGGCCTTGTGGTTGTCCCTCAGGAGAGTCAACTGGAACATGGCAAGTTCTACAATCTTGGTTGACGATGAGGGCCTGCATATCAGTTTGCTGCAGTATTGTCCCAGTGAGGTGCTGTTTTTCCTGCGTCGCAGCCTCGACCGTTGGCAGAGCCATCGTATCCTCGACCAGCTGCCTGAGGCGCCCCCAGCCGATGGTGACGGCAGGCGGCAGCAGCATGTGTGGCTTCGTGCGCTTCGACTGGGACACGCCTCCTTGGCGCCTGGCCACAGAGGGGCTCTGGCCAAGCTGCAGTCCAACGGGTTCTGGTCGCCGCAGCGCCGCATGCAGGCTGGCTACGGCGGCGACGGTTCGTGCGAGTTCTGCGGGGAGGCCTGCTGCGACCTCGAGCATGAGATCTTCGGCTGCAAGGTATTGCATCAGCAGCAGGAGGACGAGGAGACGGAGCCGTACCCCGAGGAGGTGGCCAAGAGGAGGAAGGACATCCTGGAGGCAGCCCCGTGGCGCGACGGGGGCCAGGTGCAGGACTTCTCGGCCGTCGACGTGCTCTACGCGCTGCCCCTGAGGCCTGTTTCAGGCCGCTGCCTGCACGTGCTCAGGCTGAGCGCGAGTGGGGGGCGATCGACATGCCGTGGCCGTCGAAGTTGTACGGGGACGGGTCCTGTCTTGAAAGTGATTTCCCTGAGGAACGGCGCTGTGGCTGGGCCGTCGTAGCATTGACCCGAGACCTGTGGCCATACAAAGCTTTGTTCGGGAGCCTGGGGGGCCCTATCCAGACGGTGCCCAGGGCCGAGCGCGTTGCTGGTCTCAAGGCCCTGCAGAGGGCCCAGAGGCCAGCCACGTACGTGACTGATCATTTACAGCTGCAGGTCGAGGGAATGGCCTGGGAGGGTCGTCATGCTTCTGCCAGAGCGCCTCACGCGTCCATCTGGCGGAGCATCCACGAGCTGTATAGAGGCGACCCTGTCAGGCCCGTGTTTGTTTGGACGAAGGCCCATCGGACCGTCCTCGAGGGGTTTGAGGCCTGCCTGGCCTCCCAGGAGCCCCTGGAGCATTTTTTCGGTAATATGTGGGCTGATGTTTTCGCCCGCGTGGCAGCGGCTGATTTCCTTGGATCCACCTCCGTGGTCAAGGCTCACAAATTTTCTCTGCTTCGGGCCCAGGACACGATGCGTTGTCTGGCCTGGGCTGCCGAGCGCGTGGCCCGCCTCTCCACCCCGATACTCCGTGCGCCTCCGAAGGCTGTCTTTCGGCCCCGCCGTCCGCGGCGGCCGACCGATCACGACTTTGTGGTCTTCGCTGGGGGAGCGATTCGTGTCGAGCCTGCTGGAGGCTTGCAGCGACGGCTTCGTCGTTGAAGTCTCTGGCCTCCCGCGCATGCGACCCCCAGGAGGTCGGGCCAGGACACCAGGTCCAGGCCTTGGATCGAGTTTTGATCTGTGTTAAGTGCGGGGCGCACGCTGTGCGCCCCAATCGGCTGTCGGTCGGCCTGTCTCGAGCGTGCAAGAGGGCTGGGACGGGGTCGGCGGGAGCTGGGAGTGGGGGGGACGGAGCTATCGCGTCGATGCTCGAGCTGGCTCGAAGGGGCCTGCATCCCAAGACGGCCGAGCCCCTCGAGCCGCTCGTCTTCTCGGAGCTCGGGGTGCCTGCGATGCCGCAGCAGGCGCCCGAGCCCGAGGCACCTGACTAGTGGGCGGATGTGCTGGCGGGGGGCGCGGTGCGAGTGGGGACTGCCCGGCGCTGCGCCGTTAGTGACCCTCGCACCGTTGCTCCCCAGCCCCGCGCACGGAAGGAGCAGATCCGCTGCACTTAAGGGCCCCTTAAGTGCAGCGGGCTGTCTTGGCCTCCATCGCGTCGATGCTCGAGCTGGCTCGAAGGGGCCTGCATCCCAAGGCGGGCGAGCCCCTCGAGCCGCTTGGTTTCTCGGAGCTCGGGGTGCCTGCGATGCTCAGCAGGCGCCCGAGCCCGAGGCACCTGAATAGTGGGCGGGTGCGGGCGGGGGGCGCGGTGCGAGTGGGGACTGCCCGGCGTTGCGCCGTTAGTGACCCTCGCACCGTTGCTCCCCTGCCCCGCGCGCGGCGCGGAGAGCGCCCCTTGTTGGATGAGGGCCCTCTCTCGTTCTTTTTTCGAGGCGTGTTCGTGATTCACCTGCACGCTCTCGGCACTGTCCTCACTGTCTTCCTTCTCCCCCTCCTCCTCCTCCTCCTCCTCCTCCTCCTCCTCCTC
>CAUYUJ010022366.1:105689-124658 GCA_963575745.1 Prorocentrum cordatum
TCCTCCTCCTCCTCCTCCTCCTCCTCCTCCTCCTCCTCCTCCTCCTCCTCCTCCTCCGCTCAGCCCGAGCATCCAGCGCCGGAACCTCACCGCGTGCGGTGCTCGCCGGGGAGGGCCCACTCTCAATCCAACTGATCCAATCCGATGTCGGCTTGTGCCGACCCGATCCGATTCGATGCCGAGTTTCCGACCCTCCGATGCGGCCCGATGCTTGCCTGCACGGCGTCGTTGCGCATCCTGGCTCAGCCGGTCCGATCCGATTCTGACTCCATGCCGATGCAGCCCGATCCGACGAAGACCTCGACGAGAGTCGATTGCATGACTCGATACTGATGGATCCCCCAAGAGCCCGAGATCCGGCGGCGCGACAAAAATGGAGGCAGCGCAGAAGGTCAGAGAGTCAGGGCCCTGGGGCCCGAGCCCAGGCTCGAAGAGATCGAGGCGCCGCATCTCGGGGTTCCGACGAGGCCGCCGCCTCCTGGAAGCTGCGACCCGCCGGCGGCGTGTGCAGCATCGGCCCCCTGTCCCCGCCGCTGCGCAGCGTCACGCTCGCCGGCTTCGCGCGGCCTGCCGTGAACGGCCGCTACCGCGAGCGGCGGCAGCTCGAATTCGGGGTCGGCGGGCGCGAGACCTACTGGACGGAGGACGGCGAGATGTTCCTGTACTGGTGCGGCAAGGACTCCAGGTGAGCTCTCGCCTCCTCCTCCTCCTCCTCCTCCTCCTCCTCCTCCTCCTCCTCCTCCTCCTCCTCCTCCTCCTCCCTCCCCCTCTCCCTCCTCCTCCTCCCCCTCCTCCTCCTCCTCCTCCTCCTCCTCCTCCTCCTCCTCCCTCCTCCTCCTCCTCCTCCTCCTCCTCCCTCCTCCTCCTCCATTCCTTTTCCTTATAGCGATTTCCTACCTGTAGCACCCCGAGGCCGTTCGAAAGGGCGGGCCAGGCGTTTCGCTCCAGATTCTTCACCACGTATGACCCTGAAGCTTTGAGATTGGCAGCACTTTCACAAATTCAGGGCGGGTGCTTTTCAACATGTGGCTCTCGCCTCAGCGCCGCGCACATTCGTTCAATTACTCCGACGGTAGGACCTCGCATGATACTCCCCCAAACTGACCTGATTGTAAACCTAATCGTCGTCCTCGTGAGGGCAGGAGTTCTCGTCCCGTTTCCTCATCGCCCTTCTCCCTTTCGCCCTGGCGGAGGCCCTCTTCCCGCCCCCTGATGTTGTCCCGTCTCGTCCTTTTGCCTCTTCCCCCCGTCCACCTTCTCCGCAGCCCGTCTGACAAGGGCACGCGCGTCGATTTCTACACGTCGTCGTCGCCGCATCGGTCGGCAGGAACTCGTTTTCCGATCGCCAGATCTCGAAGCTGTTGGGGGGCAACCCCGCGGGCCTCTAGCTGCGCGCCGCGGCGCTCAGGCGGGAGGCAGCACGAAGCCAAACTCTGCGGCGAGCTGCTCGGCCTCAGCCCTGGAACTCTTTTTTATCTCGTCGAATCTGAGCGCCTTCCGCAAAGACGCCGGCGGCCCGCGAAACAGAATCTCGCGCGAGGGCAGCCGCAGGATCAGCATGTTCCGCACGCGCGTGGTGCAGGAAGACATGACGTAGAGGTGCAGCCACCACTGCTCGTCCGACATGCCCGTGCGGTCAGCGTCTTTATTGTTGGCACAGTCGATGATAACGCCCTTGCGCAGCGTCTGACATGGCGACAGCATGGAGGCCAGGTAAGACGCGTGCGTCAGGGTGAACCCCGAGCGGCGCACGGCGTGCGGCCTTGAGCTCTGACACGTGAGCTCCTGCTCGCTGAGCCTGAACATGAGCAAGCTCCGCGCCCGCTCCTTGGCCTGGCCGTCGTCGTCAGCGCCGCCGGCGCTCTGTAGCAGCAGCTCGGCGACCTCCTGGTAGATCGGGGGCTCTTTAAAGTCGCGCACGTGCAGCCAGCTTCCCTGTGGCAGGAAACGGGGGCGGAAGAGCGGGCCTGGCCCGCACTCGTCGTGCCGCTGCTCGCCCTCGTGCACAATTTCGAAAGCAAAGATGGTGGCCTGCTGCTCCTGCACGAGTCCCAACTTGTTTCGGTTCCTCCTGCACGGCCGCGAACCGAAACTCCACGCCGACATGTGCGGGCAAGACGCCGTGGATGCCCCCTGCCGTAGTACGTTCGGGACGTTCGAAGGCGCCGACCTACGTCGGGGTCGCCGCGGATTGTGTTGCATTCGTCCACGGCTTGCGGGAAAACGAGGGGCACGCCAAGGCGCTTGTGGTCGCGACGAGTGCGCGCGTTAATTCACTTCGCCAGCGTTTCCCAGTAGACGCCCACGCCGCAGCCGAGCCGAAAGTTGCCCTGCTGGTGCCGAGGGTCCAGCACGCCGCGGCTATCCGAGGCCAGCGTCTTCTTCCAAGCGGACCAGACCTCTGGCGAGAAACGCTTAACCTCGCGCGCGCACCCCAGAAAAGCGATGTGAGGGCCCCCGGGTTCGAAACGCTGCTTCGTGCCTTTTCAACTCGAAGACGCTAGGGGTTACAGAGAAGACTTTGATGGCGCGCTGAATCTCCACCGTCGGCGGCCCCGTGTACTTGCACGAACCGTCGTCCAGGAGCTCATTTACGTTTGCTCAGAGACCGATGCTGCTGGTGGGTTTCAGCCGCAGGAAATCGCCGAGTCGCAGCACGATGGGGCCGCGCCCGAAGTGGTGGTGCGGCCGCTTGTTGGTGGACTCCTGCACGTCATGCGTGTCATTTCGTCCGTGGCACGCGCGAGTGTCCAGCGCGTTCCACAGCGCTGCCGCCACAACACACACCTCCTCGATGGCCAGAACACGGACGTGCTCCCACAACCAAGTCAACCTTTCCTGCATGCTCCCAGGCTTCATCTTCGCGTTGATGTACTTCTGGACTCGCAAAGCGCAGGCGTTGTGCAGGGTTTTGGCCTGCACCGTTTCCGCGGGGATGGTTCGAGAAGGCCACGACCATCATGGTGGCTTTGTCCGGCGCCAATGCGGGCCACAAGTGTTCCACCAGTTGGAAAACGATGTTTTGCACCACGTGTTTTTTCCCCGACCCGCCTTCGCCCAGCAGGGTCAATGCGGCCTTGACCCCAGAAAACCACCAACAAGTGGCGCTAATCGCAAGTCTCCTCTTATCATCAGGAGCGAGGGTGGGGTGTTTGTAAAGGTTCCAGAGCAACGCACAGAACGCAATTCAAAGCGGAGGATGATGGGGTACCACACCCTGCCCACACACAACGGTTTCCCGCTGCGCCCAATTCAGCCGCCGATGGGTCACCACCCCTGGCCTGGAAACAACAGTCCCCCCCTGCCCCCGATTCGGCGAGGATGGGTTACCACCCCTGGCCCAGACGCAGTGTTTGCCCCCTGCGCCCGATGAGTTACCGCTTCGGCCGAAGATGGGTTACCACCGCCGGCGGCCCCGAGACAAGGGTTTCCCCCTGCCCCCGATGAGGCCGCCGATGGGCTACCACCCCCGGACACAAGGGTTCCCCCCGCGCCCGATGAGTTACCGTTTCGGCCGCCGATGGGTTACCACTCCCGGCTCGGACGCAAAGGCTGTCTCCCCAGCGCCCGTCCCGGCCGACGATGGGTTACCACCGCCGTCACGGAGAAAAGGGGTTCCCTTTGCGCCCGACTCTTGCCGTCGATGGGTCACCACCGCAGGCCGGAGACAAGGGTTTTTTTTCCTTTTCCCCAGATTCGACCGCCGATGGGTTACCACCGGCGGCCCGGACACAAGGGTTCCCCCATGAGTTACCCGTTTCGGCCGAGGATGGGTCACCACCCTTGGCCCGGACACAAGGGATTCTCCCCAGCGTCCGGTTCGGCCGACGATGGATTACCACCGCCAGCCTGGAGACCTCGCCTCGTTCGAGCTCGGGCCCTCGTTCGGCCCCCGCTCGTCGCTGATGAGCGTTCGGGAATTCTCGACGATCTCCAACCCACGACCAAATAAACTCATTTCTCTTTCGGGGGGGCAAAGAAGATGCACCGATAAGTCTTCACACTTCGCCTAACCACACCAGCCCATCTAGCAACGATGCCCAGAGGAGTAGCCTTGATGAGGAAAGTGGGGGAGCATGCGGAGGAACAAAAGGCCAGGGAAACCGTCATACCCAAAGAGGAGGATGGAGGAGGCGTCGGAGGAGGACGGGGAGGAGGAGGAGAGGAGCACGAGGAGGAGAGGAGCACGAGGAGGAGGAGGAGGAGGAGCAGGAGGTGGGGGATGATGAGGAGGAGGAGGAGGAGGAGGAGGAATAGGTGGATGAGGAGAAAGAGGAGGAGGAGGAGGAGGAGGAGGAGGAGGAGGAGGAAAAGGGCGAGCAGAAGGGCCAGAGGCCTCTTGGGAGACTCTCCTAGTCTCTTCGGATGTCTCTTGGGAGCTTCTTGAAGGTGAAGGCCTCTTGGGGCGTCTTGGGGGCCTTTTGGCGGTCCCGGGGGCCTCTTGGAGCGTCTTGGGTGGCTCGGAGAGCCTCTTTGGGCTTTTTGGCGGCCTCTTGGGAGCCTTTTGGGGTCTCCTGGGCGCTTTGGGGGGCCCTCTTGGGGCTTTCTTGGGGCTAATCCTGGGACCCTGGAGGGCCTCCTAGGGCTGTCGTGGAGGGTGTCGGTGAACAAGGCGGGTCCTGACGTTTAGTCCCCCCTCTGGGGCCATGAAAATAGCCTCTTGTGACTCTCTTGGGGCGGTCTTGGGGCCGTCTTGGGGGCATACTGGACCCTCTTGGTACTCTCTTCGGCCATCTTGGGGCCACCTTGACGCCTCAAAAACACACCAGAAGCGAAAAGGGGAGAAGGCACAAATCATTGGTGTTCCTCAGGTGTTTAAAGAATGTGGGCTTCAGAAGGTCCTGAGGGATGTCCAAAAGCATCTGGAACCGTCTTGTCGCCCTCTTGATGCCTCTTGGAGGCAAGTTGTTAGCTATATTGAGCCATGTAGGGCTATCTTGAGCGATCTTGGAGGCCATCTTGGGCTCTCTGAGGCCCTTTTGGAGCCATCTCAGGCTATCTTGGACGCCATGATGCCTCGCGAACCCCCCGTCCAGGTCCAGGGGAGGGGTAGGGGGAGGGGTAAACCCTTCCCCGAAGGGGAACAATGTTTTTGGGAAGAGGAAAAAAATTAGCCTGGCGAAGGACCCAACCATATGCAGCTGCGAGTACCGCACGGATATGAGACGAAGGAGGGGGCACGCAAACTAGGCCCCTCTTCTCATAGGCACCGCGCCACTGGGGCCTTCGGTGGAGCTCCCTATGGGGCCACGAAACGTGTGAAGGGTGTGCCGAAATGGGTGGTGGGGAGGCATGCGGACCCTGCACTGGGGCCTTCGGTGGAGCTCCCTATGGGGCCACGAAACGTGTGAGGGGTGTGCCGAAATGGTGGTGGGGAGGCATGCGAACGCAGCCACTGGGGCCTTCGGTGGAGCTCCCTATGGGGCCACGAAACGTGTGAGGGGTGTGCCGAAATGGGTGGTGGGGAGGCATGCGAACCAGCCACTGGGGCCTTCGGTGGAGCTCCCTATGGGGCCACGAAACGTGTGAGGGGTGTGCCGAAATGGGTGGTGGGGAGGCATGCGAACGCAGCCACTGGGGCCTTCGGTGGAGCTCCCTATGGGGCCACGAAACGTGTGAGGGGTGTGCCGAAATGGGTGGTGGGAGGCATGCGAACGCAGCCACTGGGGCCTTCGGTGGAGCTCCCTATGGGGCCACGAAACGTGTGAGGGGTGTGCCGAAATGGGTGGTGGGGAGGCATGCGAACGCAGCCACTGGGGCCTTCGGTGGAGCTCCCTATGGGGCCACGAAACGTGTGAGGGGTGTGCCGAAATGGGTGGTAGGCATGCGAACGCAGCCACTGGGGCCTTCGGTGGAGCTGCCTATGGGGCCACGAAACGTGTGAGGGATGTGCCGAAACGGGTGGTGGGGAGGCATGCGAACGCAGGAGGGAGGAGGGCGAGGAGAAGGAGGAGGAGGAGGAGAAGGAGAAGGAGGAACGCGGGGACCGTCTCTTCAAAACGAGGACCCAACACCACAGGATGGTTGGGAAAAACATCGTTAGACCACCTGCGCCCAGGGGGCTGTTGGGATTACCTCTGCTCCCCGGAACTCTCCAGAGGTAAATGGGCAGCGATGTCGCTATCTGTTCATTTTATAACCCTCCGCTTCCTCGCCCCTTCCCCCCCACCACCCTCGCCGTTCTGCCTCCCCCCCCCCTTCCTGCGACGGCCGCGGCATACGGCCCTGTGGGCCCCACCTGCGCGAGGCAGAAGAGGTGGCTGACTGCGCGGACACACGTGCCCAAGCTGCCTGCGCAGGATGGCGCGCAGGCGCGCTTGTTTCCAAGGCAGCGTGCCGCGCTGGCGGCCCGGTCAGGCCAGCGAGTAGGGTCATTTTGTCGTCGGCTCGAAGAAAAGAAACTACAGTCGGTGCCATGAAGAAGGAACCTTTTTCGTTGGGGAGGGGCTCCGCGTTCCTCAAGTGTTTCACAGCTTGCCTCAGGTTTTCCTTATGTTTCCGATAGGAAATCGAAGTTAAACTTATGGAAAAAAGGGGCCTCGTTGCTGGACCCCCCTTGGCGGCGCCGCCCTGGGCGCGCTCTCCGCGCGCCCAGGGAGGGGGGGGCCCAGCGCAGATCCGAGAAGTCCGCGCGCACCTCCGAAAGTTTGGGCTCATATGCTTTCCCGCACCCCGTACAGCGCCTCGTGGCCCCACAGGGAGCTCCAGCGAGGGCTCCGCAGGCGGTGCCCGCATGCGTTTCCCCCGCTCGGCACGGCGCGTCGTGGCCCCATGAGGAGCTCCACCGAAGGCCCCCGTGGCGGCGTCCGCACGCGTTTTTTCTCCGCCCAGCACAGGTTGCTTCCTCCCTCCCCTGCAGGTGGAAGGGCTCGGCGGCCAGCCACCTGCAGAAGATCCAGGGCGGCAGCCCCGCGTGCCACGTCGGCGCCCCCGTCGGGGCCGACCTGCTGTCGCCGGCCCTGCTGCGCGGCTGGCACGAGTGGCACGAGAAGGCGTGGGTGCCACGCCCCTGCGCCGGCATCTGCGCCATCGACCCCAGCCCGACGCCGCGCCGCACTGTGCGCCTCGGCGGCTTCGCCCGCGCGCCGGCCAACTCCAAGTACGAGGAGCGCCGGCTGCCAGAGGTGCTTCGGCATGACCGAAATTGAGTTGGACCCCGTGGATTTCATGCACATCTATATATATATATATATTATATTAATATTATATATTATATTATATATATATTATATTATATATAGATATAGATATACCGATACGACCACCCTTCGGGTGATAAGGAGGTTGTGGGGGGGGGGGGGGAGGGGGGGGGACCAACATCTGACTCAATCGATCTGACTATCGACCTCACTCAACGGGACACCACGGGACACTTGTCGATCTCATTATCGATCTCACTCAACGGGACACCACGCGACAGCACGGGACACCGCGGGACCCCTCTCGATCTCATTATCGGTCTCACTATCGATCTCACTCAACGAGGCACCATAGGACACCACGGGACACCTCGGGATACCACATCGATCTCACTATCGATCTCATTCAACGGGACACCACAGGACACCACGGGACACCTGTCGATCTCACTATCGATCTCACTTTTTGGGACACCACGGGACACCTCGGGGCACCACATCGATCTCAGTATCGATCCCACTCAACGGGACACAACGGGACACCACGGGACACCGCGGGACACCGCGAGCCACCGCCGGACGGACGGACGGACGCGCGGGCGGAGGAGGATCATTTGTTTGGATTTCGCCCTAGCAACTGCGGACACCACTGGACACCGCGAGCCACCGCCGGACGGACGGACGGACGGGCGGGAGGGGGAGAATCAGTTGTCTTGACTTTGCCCTAGCAATGGCGGACACCACGGAACACCACGAGACACCGCGGGTCACCGCGAGCCACCGCGAGCCACCGCTGGACGGGCGGGAGGGGGAGAATCATTTGCCTTGACTTCGCCCTAGCAACGGCGGATACCACGGGACACCACGGGCCACCGCGGGCCACCGCCGGACGGGCGGGAGGGGGAGAATCATTTGTCTTGACTTCGCCCTAGCAACGGTGGGCTCGTTCGTCTGGCGCGCTCACGCAGTTTCGCCTCGCTCGCACGCACGACACGAGTGAAACGAAACGATTTCCCGGTTGGGCGTCTCCGTTCCATGGTGATCTCACCCCCCAACCTCCGATATATATATATATATATATACATACATACATACATACATACATACATACATGTATATCTATACATATGTTTTATGCATATAGGTCGGCCACGCGCAGAGGAGGGTAGAGGAAGGCGGGAAGGTTTTTTAGAAGCACCCCTGCTTCCTAGAAGGCGCGCGCCTTGTCTGCAGATGTAGGGCTGGCGCCTTCTAAGGAGCAACATCCTTATAAGAAGCCTTCCCACCTCCCCCTACCTCCTTGTGCGCGCCGCCAAATAAAGAGTAGGGAGCCACAAATCTCTCAGACGAGCAACTTTAGACTCCCCTCCAGACCAGCCAAAGAGAGAACGACCTTTTGCCCAGACCCCACAGAGTGTTCCAGGACAACTCAAATCAGACCACACCCCTACAATTTTGAAGTTCGGAGTGCGGAAGGAATGGATACGAAGACCGACAGCAGTTCTTGTTCACATTGTGCAGGACTCGTTGTCGGTGTCGCCGCGGATGTTGTCCATTTGAGGCGAAAGGCCGCCTGGGAAACAGCGGCCGCTGTCGGTGTGGGACCAGATTGGCATTGGCATCGTACTCATTTTGTCCGTCCTGATTCGGGCGTCCAGAGGTGATGGTGAACGGCAGGGAGGTGTTGGAGGAGCCACAAATGGCGCAAACACAGATGTTCGGAGCTCTGCGCGAATGTCTTGGATCCGCTGCTTGGCGCGCGGAGCGCGCCAGGGGCGGCGCTGACGGCGCCGCCAGGGGCCCCAGCGCAGATTCGAGAAATCCGCCTGGAGCTTCGAAAAATTCTGCTTGCACCGTTGTTGTTCTCGAGGTATACTTCTCGGCGAGCGGGGAGATGTTCCTGTACTGGTGCGTTAGCATGCAACTCCTGGGAGCTTGGCGCTGGTATATCCGAGGTCGAGAACAAGCCTAATCCAGCTTGATCCGGCCGGATCCCGTTGAGTCCATTGGCTGAATCGTGGGTTCAACCAAGCCTAATTTCGGGCTCGATCGCCCCCTGCTCTGTCTTACCAGGGCCTCCCAGGAGTTGCCTCCCCGAGGTGCGGCAGGGACTTCCGCTGGAAGGGCACCCACGCCAGGCACCTGCAGAAGATCCAGCGCGGCGGCCGCTCCTCGCTGATCGGCGCGGCGCCCGGGGCAGACCTGCTGTCCCCCGCGCTGCTGGTCGGCTGGCACGAGTGGCACCAGCAGCGCTGGGTCTTCCGCCCCATTGCCCGAGGAGCCAAGAGCGGCACAGGCACGACCGGCGGGCCCGCGTCGTGCCGGCCGGCGGCGGCCCCCCAGCGCGTGCGCTGTGAGGCCGAGAGCGCCGCCCGTGGCCCGCGACTGTTCCCGTCGTGGAGCGCTGCGGCGTTCACGGAGCGGCCGCTCGTTCGAGCTCGAAGGATCCCCGCGGGGTGCTCGGGAGCCGACGCCGGGGCCGACCGCGGCGCGAGCCTGCCGCAGATGCTCGGGCCTTGAGAGGTCCAGGCGCTGCGACTCTTCCACGCCGGGCGTGCCCCCCGACGTCGCCGGGCCCCGGGGCCAAGAGCAGAGACCGATGCGGCTCGAAACTTGCTGCAGGACGCTCGAGTCTAGGGCTCCAGGCGTGATCTTCGCGATGCCGATGGTTTCGCAGCGTCGGCTCTCAGGGGAGCTCCTCGCGGAGTTCTCGGGCCCGTGCCGGGGGCCCCCCGGCGGCGCCTCCGATGCCGCCCCTGCGGGCGAGAAGCGGCCGCATCCGCGGCCTCGCGGGCCGAGCCCCTGGGCCGCGACCCCGCGGATACGGGGCGTTTTTCCGCGGCTGCCCCGCGCGGGGCGCATCCGTGCGACCGCGTACCCGCGGGAGCGCGCCCCGGAACCCAGGCCGCGAGGGCGCGGGTGCGGACGGGTTCGCCGCTCGTGCCTCGTGCCGTTTTTTGCTGCTCCGCCAGCGCGGGGGTCCGGCGGCTGGGGGCTGCCGGTCCCATGGAGGAGGCCGCCGCCGTGGCCGCCGCTGCGCTTCAGGCGTCAAGTCGGGCCTGCCCCTCTGCAGGAGGTGCATCCAAAAGCAGTGGACAACAAATGAGTCTGGGGACGATGTGTCAGCTATGTTTGAGAGCATTTGGGATAATCCCAAAGCATTAATAAGGCAACTTATAAACCTTAGCGAAAACAGTCGGCCACGACTGTTTTAAACCACTCCCGTGGTCTAAAACAGTCGCCAGCGACTGTTCCAAACCACGCGACGCGGCGGTAGTGACGAGGAGAAGGGAGAAGAATACGACGACGACTGGACGCCGAAAGATGAATCCCTGTTTTTCGGTCGTCCGAAGCGGGACATGCCCGACCAGGGGTGGACAGAACCCCCAGCAGTGACACGTCGATTAGTGAATTGTCCGATTTCGGCTCTCGAGAGGGCGCCGCGGCCGTTATTCTCCAGGCTTGCGCCCGCCAGGTTTGGGCCTCAGGTCGTTTTCACTAAACCACGTTTTACTAAAGGGAGGTCTGTCCATCCCCGACCCGACCTGGCCTCAGGCGGCGCCGGCGGCAAGCGGCAGGGCCCCGCGGGCGCCAGAGCGGCCGCGCGCGGCCGCGGGGCAGCGGGGCCGCGCGTGCGGGGCGGCGAAGCCCCCGCCGCCGCTGGCCGGGGAGTGGGAGGCGGCCGAGGCGGCGCCCGAGGATCGAAGAGGAAAACGTCGCAGGCCTAGAGGTTGACACCAACACCAAGATCGGCGGTGTGCCTCCACCGAGGGAGGACAATCCCGATCTCGGTGATGGTGGCAATATTCTGGCTCCCAAAGTGACCGAACTATTACCACCAACACCGAAATCTAGGATCATCTTCCCCTTGTGGAGGAAATCTCCTGTGTTGGTGTTGGTGCCCATTTCCAGGCCTCCAAGGGTAGGCCCAGACCCTCGGGTCATGAAGAAGGCAGGACGGCAGGTGGTTCCCCAAGGTCGGCCTTTGGGGGCCCCAGGAGCGTCAAACAAAGAACGACTCGGGATGAAAAACGGGTCCCGGGGAATGGGTCGAGACCTCTGGGGTTCGACGTGATGAAAAATCATTACGTCGGGGGTCTGGAGAGGGAAACAATTAGTGGGCACTCCCCCGCTCCCCCATTCAACCCACCGCCAACAGGGATCATGGGGGGGCATTGACAGATGAATGCGGCAGGAGTGTTCGCTAATCTGTTCCGAGGCTTGTACCTCAGTCCCACCACCCCAGTTGGGCATAGCCCCTTCGGAGTCCGAGGGGAACGGCCCGTATCCCAACCCAGGGGGTAAGTCGGCCAGTGGGACCCAGGCCACTCCAGTGGGGATGGGGATCGCCTCAGCGATGCTCAATGAGCACAGACTTCAGGAGCTCCGCGCGAATTTCTTGGAGGCCCGGGCCCACCTTGGCGGCGCCTCTGTCGCTTAGTGCCCTTTTCCCCCTCCTGCCAGATGAGGAGCCGGAGCCCGCCGCCGGGGACGGCTCCGACACAGAGGAGGAGAGCGACGGACCGATGGAGGATGTCAGTCCTTGCTCGTCCGGGTAGCGCAGCCAAAAGCAGACCTCGGGGTTCCAGAGATGGGTGCCAGTGCAAACGGGGGTCAGTCAGAGCGCCAAATCCTGCAGGCTCTTGCAGAGCCAGGGGTGCACCGGCCCGGTCCTGGGTGCAGGATCCTGCAGGATCTTAGAGGCTCCTGGAGGATCCTGCAAGGCCTGACTGACCCGGGTCAGTATCGGCCACGCGCAGAGGGGGGTAGGGGGAGGGGGGAAGGCTTCTTGGAAGACGCGAGGCTTCTCTACACATGCAAGGCCGGCGCCTTCTAAGATGCAGCCTCCTTTTGAGAAGCCTTCGCCCTTCTGAGAAGGGGAGGAGGAGGCCTGAATGACCTGGGTCTGGATTGACCCAGGTCAGGGGGTACGACTCACGAGCCCACCCTCCCAGGTTGGGCAGGCCCCGCGAGGTCCGAGGAACGGGCACCACGCCCCCACCCAGGTGTGGGCAAGTCGGCCAGTGGGGAGGCCACGCCAGTGGGGACACAGTCGAGGTTGACGAGTAGGTCGACCCTGCCAAATCGAGGGTACCCTTGCGTCCTGTGCCTCGCGGCCCGTGCTTCTACTGTCCTATGGCAATGTGGCCCTCGGACGAGTCTTGTGTCCTCTCGCGTGTCCTCTTCAATCCACCCCGACTGTAGGGATCGGCGAAACGAGGCTCATGGACCTCCCCTGGCGGCGCCCGAGGCGCCGATCAGGGGATCCTGGCGCCGGTCCAGGAGATCCGCGTGGACATCCGAAGTTGTGTGCTCATGCAGTTTCTGTGTCTCCTCATCCCCCCTGAGCTTCGCGCACCACAGGAGGGAAATTTCAAAAGTGATCAAAAGGTAGTCTGAGGACGACGTGTTGCAGATTTGTTGATTAATTTGGGGTCACGTTGAAAATATGTGCCAGTTTTCGCCCAAAGTCCACCTGCAGGGGGACATGCCCGACCTAATGCACCGCCCGCCGGAGCCCGAGGCGACCCGGAGGCAGAGGAGGGGCGCACGACCTGGGTGCGGGCAGCACACGCCTTCGCCAGGGAGCTCGTGCGCTGCGTAATGGGGGGGTCATAAATGGGGGGGCGGCGAGTGTGGTCCGAAAAGGTACCCAAACGGTACCTAAATAAGCCCCCTGGGGCTCCGGAGGGGCCCGAAAGGGGCACGAAAGGGGACCTCTTCTGACCCCCCCATTTGTGACCCCCCCATTAAGCCACGCCCAAGGAGCCTCGTCGAAGACACGGGCGGTCTGAGCTCCCGGCTACAGCGGGGTACAGGAGTACCCTCAAGACAAGGCAACAGTCTCAGAGAGAGCAGGCGCAGGCAGAACGGGACAAGTCCCGCTGCGCGACCGAGAACGCTCACGCAAAAGACGGGGCGCACGGCCCGGGTGCGGGCAGCACGCGCCTTCGCCAGGGAGCCGCGTCGAGGACACGGGCGGTCGGAGCCCCCGGGCAGCAGCAGGGTACAGGAGTACCGCGGAGGCCCATGCCAGGAAGCACCCTGCTGGCCTCCAGGGTGCCCCGCGCTTCTCGGGTTTCGATGGCCTTGCTGTGGAGAGCGCGACGGTCCCGCACCAAAGATCGACGGGCGTCCTGGGGTCTCGGGGTGGGGATTCTTGTGGAAGGTTTCTTGTGGACTGGCCCCCACTGCACCGCCAAGACAACAGTCTCAGAGAGAGCGGGCGCAAACAGAACGGGACAAGCTCGGCTGCGCGACCGAAAGCGTTCACGCAAAACGACGACAGCAACACCAAGTATGCGCCTCCGTGCGGTCAGATAAGAGATAAGTGGAAAGGCTGAACGTTCACCTTCTTTCAGCAGGCCTGAGCAGGAGGAGGAGGAGGAAAAGAACACCTTTTGAAGCCGTGTTGCGGTTTCATCGGGGGCCTCCGGGAGCCGCTTAAGGGTCTCTCGGGGGCTTTTGGGCATCTCTTGCGGGCTTTGACGGGGCTTTTTTGGGGCCTTTGGGGGCCTCTGCAGGGCATGTGGTTTCCAGAGGCCGTCTTGGGGCCTCTTGGGGCAGTCATGGGTCCTCTTCGGACGCTGTAGGCCCACATTGAAAGTCTGCGGGGCCGTCTAGGAGACTTCTTGCGCCTATTAGGGCCTCTTGGGGTGATCTTTGTTCGTGGTGTGGGAGCGTCGCGCTCTTTATGGCAAAACTATCGAGACCCGAGACACTCACGGCACCCTGGAGGCAAGCAAGGCTTTTCTTGGTATGGGCCTCCACTGTATGATGGCCGCGATGGGCGCCCAAGATGGCCTCGAGATGTCTCCAAGACGGCTCAAAATGCACCCACGACTGCCCAAGATGGCCCTCCAGACGGCCCAAGAGGCCTCTAAGACGCCCCCAGAGTGCCGACATCATGTGTGTATTCCGTTTTCTTGTTTCATGATCGTATGATTTCGCCTTTTCGAGCTTCCGACGCCCCAAGACGGCCCCATAGGCGTTTTGGAGGCCACCTTGGCCATCGCGGGGGGCCTCTTGGGGCCGCCCTGGGGGGAGAGGACGGGCGGGTTCGCGAGCAGCTCGGGTGGCGGGCGGGAATCGGCCGAGACCCAAAGTGGGCACCTCTCTGCAGAAGGGAATCGGCCGAGACCCAAAGTCGGCCACAGAGGCGATTGCAAACAGCAGGGTGCGGCGGTGATTCGCCGTAAGTTTCTTCGATAATTATGAGTTGCGTAGTGTATATGAGAACGTAATTAACCACACGAATCCGCAAATGTGCTGGATCAACATGTACGCGACCAATTAATGCGTTTCAAATACGCTCTGGGATTTTTTGTCCGCAAATTTGGAAATTGCCGTCCACAAGAATGAATCTTGGAAATGCCGGTTCGAATATCGGACTTGATGTTCTTTCATGAGAATCGGTGTCGGAACACAAATTGTCATTAAAAGGTTTTCTTCCGGCGGTCTCCGATACTATTCTGCGTTATGTGCGATTGAACGTTTGGTGTAAGATTCGGTTCATGTTTGCAATTAAAGAACGCTTATTTCTATATTGGCAATATCTAGGCTAGGTGGTATAGCGCGTTTTTTCTTTTCTTTTCCATTGAAACCCTCTCCTTACCTTTTCCCTTGGGCCCGGAAGGGGGGGGGGTACCGAGGCGTATGCCAACATCGTTCAAAAACGTAGGGAACATCAATGTTTTTGGCATTATCGCATTTTCCTTTCCGATGAGCTTCGGAACCCTCAAGATGGCCGCAAAATGGCCCAAGAAGGCCGAAGACGGCCCCAAGATCGCCCAAGAGCGTTTCAAGAGGGCCCCAAGATGCCGTTTGAGAGCCAAGAGGCCGTGGCCGAAGATAAGCGAACATGGCTCAAGGTAGCTTCCGACAGCCAACAGCCGAGCATGGCTCAAGATAGCCGGTGGCTGGGCTGGTGGGGATACTACATCGATCTAGGTATCGATACCATTCAACTCTTACGGATTGCGCGTCCGGATAGGTTATCTATTTTGTTGTCCAGTTATTGGCGATATTGAAAATAATACAGAAAACAGACATCCAAATGAATTATGCAAATAACGAATATTCCTGATAGTATCGTTAGCATCAAGACACATGTGTCGAAGTAATTGACAGCCATATGATAAAAACGCATGCGTTTAATCATTCTACAATATCCATTTCATGGTTGGCATTTTGACCACGATGGAAACCACCGCCTCCGCAAGTTCACATAAAACGTCCAGGACGGGCGGAATTCCGCATTTCTGGGGCAGCGTTTCCCACTTGCGTTCATGGCCCTTTCGGCACTGCGCGCAGCTCAAGCAATTACGTGCGCCAGTACTTCAAAACTTACCTTGGCAGTGCACCCTGAAAGCAGCAAAAGGTGTCATGAGAGACCTGTGGAACCTGCAGGACATGTGGGACGATCGAGGCCTGCAAGACCAGATGAAGCTGTGAAGCCCGTGGGACATGCGGGACCTGTGGGACTTGCGGGACTTGCGGAACTTACGAGACCCGGGAATTTTCCGGGGCACCTCTGGGACTTGTCGGACCTCCGGGACAAACGAGCCTTGCTGGAGCTGTGGGGCCTGTGGGACCTCGACTTGTGGGACCTGCGGATGGATTTGCGGGGTCAGTGGGAAATGCGGAATTTGTGGGGCATGTGGGACATGAGAAATTTGTGAGACTTGTGCGGCTTGTGGGGCCTGTGGGACCTGTGCGGCCTGTAAGACTTGCGAGACCCGTGGGACTGGTGGGACCCGTCGGACCTGTGGGACCCGTGGGACCCTGTGTGGCCCGTGGGAACCTGTGTGGCCCGTGAGAACCTGTGGGACCTGTGAGACTTGCTGGACCTGTGGGTCCAGGGGGACCTGTGGGAGCCGCTGTGCCTGAAGACCTTGGGGGCGTGTGGGACATGTGTGTTCTGGGATCAGTGGGGCCTGTGGGACTTGCGCGGCCTGCGAGACTTCTTGGAATTGTGGGACCTGTCGGGCATGTGGGTCTTGTGAGACCTGACGGGCTTGCAGGATCAACGAGATTTGCATGACCTGCGGGGCCTGTGGGACCTGTGGGCGTTGTGGGAGCGGTGGGACATGTGGAACCTGTGGGACCTCTAGGATTCATGGGACATGTGAGAACGATTGGATTTGTTGGACCAATGCGACGTGTGGGGCCTGCGAGACTTTCCAGACTTGCGAGGCTTGCGGCGCCTGCAAGATTTGTTGGATTTGCGGGACTTGTGGGATGTGGGATACGCGGGACATGCGGGGCTTGTGAGGCTTGCGACAGATGTGGACCTTGGGGGAGTTGTGGGACCCGTGGGACTTATGGGAATTGTGGGACCAGTGGGACCTGCAAGGCCTGACAGACGTGCGAGACCTGTGGAACATGTGGGACTTGCGTGGAGTGCAAGACCTGTGAGATCTGCGAAACTTGTGGGACTTTTGGGACCTGTCAGATTTTTGAATCCTGTGAGACTTGCCACCGCCGAGAACCAAACTAAGGCCCTGAAGTGTGGGACCGCCGGGCGCCCAAATAAGGTTCTTATTGGGTACCGCGGAAACTCCTTATTAAATTTCGTGGATCGACAGATGTCTCGTGCTTTGGGACCATCGAGGCCCCCAGAGGGGGATGTATTAAGGAACCCGAAGGTTCCTTACGTCCACCATGTTTTCTTGGAGCGGAGGGAATCTAAAATTCAAACTCCCCAAGTAGCCGTCCGAGGCCCTCAATTAGCCACCCCATGTGGACATGCGACGCAGCTGTTCAGCCGGGACCTGAACGCGGCTTTGATGCCGTCACCGTCGCACCTGCACTGCATCCGTTAATTTGCAAGCAATTCCAAGAAACTTGGATGCGGGCAGAACCTCAGACGGCACCAGTTGACACCCAGGGGAGCTCACGTCGGCACACGATGGCACACGAGCCAAAGAACGGCATAAGAGTGCCCCCAAAGGCTTTGACGACAACCCAACAGGACCCCGTGGCAAGTCCAATGCGATCTCAGAGTAGTCCATGAGAAGCAAGAACAACGAACGCAAAATGAGGCAGAAACATAATGGGCATCAGGACTAGGGGGCGGAAAAGTGAAAGGGACAACAACGAAAATGAAGGAAAACGTCCCGAAACGACTAGATCAACGTGTCACACGTTGCGGTTATTGCACGGGCATGGGCGACGATTTGTCGCGTAATATGGTTTTCTCGGCGGTAGAGGGACGTGATGCGAACGATCTTTTTGGTTTTTCACACGCAACCGCAACGCATATGACTTGGCAACGGAGACGATTGGGTTTCATTTTGAGATGTGTACACTGAGAAAATTCAAAACAAACAATGCGATGGTTGGGTAAGAACAAACGAAAAATGATTATTGCCTAAACAAACGTGACAACCGCAAACGCTGCCAAACTCAGAGAGAAGGACCCATGTTTTTTATGTTAACACGCCGTTTGCAAGGGAAGGAAGGCGCGGGGATACGATATCAAAACAAAAAAAAAAAAAAAAAAAAAAAAAAAAAAAACAACATTTTGGCGGCACGCGTGACGTTTTACAAGGCCACGCTACGTGAAAGTGTCTTGGCCCATGCGCATGCGTATCGTCCTCCAAAATCGGCGTAATCACGTCGCGCGCAACATCGCTGCGGGTGGGTAATCCGTCCACGTAAGACGTGCACAGCTAATAAGCGAAACCGGCGATACGCCCTGGCTTCACCATATTTCTACAATGCTGCAATAGTCATATGACCGCATGGAATATAGCGAAACGGCCCCGCCGCGCGTGATCCGCATTTTGCCTCGGCAGAGCAAAAAAAAAAAAAAAAAAAAAAACTCCACGGGAAAACCGCCGCAAAAAAAACAGACAGTTTTTTCCCCAAAATATTATGTTAAACCGTATTATTCGCCAACGACAGCCGCCAAAAAAAATAACCGATAATAAATATTGTTTTACGTTCCAAACTCTTGGCTGCGTTTTTTTACGCATTAGTACGTACAAAAATGTAGTATCAGCAAAAAATCTCAGCGCAGGTTTGTTTTTGGAGATGACGATATGAATATTTCAAATTGCGCTTGGAAGAAAATGATGTATTTGATATTCTGTGCGGCTTGGCAGAACAATTGGTGAGAGCAGATATTCCGCAGGAGATCTAAAATTCTGAGAGAGAAGAAAAACAAAACAAAAAAAAAAAAAAACGAGGTATCGCACTTTTGAGATACATTTCGGCGACTGGTGTCGAAATCCCTGGCACGACAATTCCAATGAGAATTACGCAATGCAGTGTGGCCATACACTTACGAGCTCTCAAACCGGAGTGGCACCAACGCTTCAATACATTTCCTGAAATTTGTGACGCATAGGTTTCCCTAAAAGGTTGTGGTCAGCATCGGTGATGTGGGAACGTTCGACCACGTATGTTGGGCTCGTATGTTTGAAGGGCTCCAATAACATCCGACCTTGCATTATTTGATTCCATTCGTGCGACAATGGTATGGATGTATATATCATTTCCGGTGGCGGGATCAACACAATAATGTGCACCCGATCCTACAGGGGGACGGAAGTGAACAAGGAAATGCGTTCATGCCTGTATTATTTTGTCTGGTATTGCAGCCCGCGTTGGTACACGTACGAGCCCACCTACCGCCAGGAGTTGGAGGTTTAGCGTATTTCGACGACGTGCATTTGGTCTGCGACCCCGACGAAGTGCAATACATCCTAGCACTGACAGGGCAAACATTGCGGGATATCTGCCATATCGACACCAACATAGGGAATTTGCCATCTGGGGGAACACCCCGGCACCATGCCTTCAAAATCTGGTGGGGCTTGCAGCA
>CAUYUJ010022367.1:0-17500 GCA_963575745.1 Prorocentrum cordatum
CATGATATTTCCCCAGATTTCATGGCGCCTCTTCTTATTTCATTACGTCCCTGGCCCCCCCGCTGGGCCGCGCACATGCCGCCGGCCATGATTTGCGCCCCCCCCTCTTGGACACCCCCCTCTTGGCCGCTCCCGATAATCCCTGGCTCCATTTGGGTTGATCCAGCTCTGGCTCCACAATCAGCCCTGCTACCGGTCCGTCGTTTGCACCCAGACCTCCCAGGAGTTGCCTCCCGAACGATGGGCGCCCTCTGCCCAGTTTTCTGGCCCCAGGGCCTTCAAAACAAGCAAGGAGGAGGAGGAGGAGGAGGAGGAGGAGGACGAGGAGGAGGAGGAGGAGGAGGATTTCTTCACGCCGTGACCTTTTCGCGATGCCCGATCTCGGTGCCCCCCCTTGCTCAGGTCTCCCTATATTATCCTCCTCAGATTGCACCGCCCTGCCTGATCTCGAACTGGCAAGGTTCGATGTGCGAGCACAGACTGCAGCAGGGTATCCTGGCGCTCGCCAGCCTAGCGAAAGCCTGTCCAGTATGTTTGAGAAATCCCTTGCTCATCTGAATTTGCACATGAACGCTGCCCGTGGGAATTAGAGTCTGGCGCGAGTATTGTAGCCACCATCACTGCTATCTTCAGGCGTTTCTGAGCAATCCGTGCCAGCCCGCATGATCGGGAGCGCACATACATGTGCATGCGCTGGGACGGCAGTGCAGAGTGCGAGTCCACATGCAGGAGCAATTGTCGCAGCACTGGGATTAAGCAGGCACCCACCATTCACCTGCGGGCTCGCCAGCGCGCGCGTGAGGTGGCAAAGTTGCTCGTGCAGCAAAGGGTCATGGAGCTCATGAGCAGCGAGAAGCCGGAGTACCGTGAGGCTCTCCGTCAGTTGAAGAGGGGAATAGTGGTTTGGACAGTTGATTAGGCGGAGTGTGAAGTACCAGCTGAACATTTGCCACAAACATGACGCTATCCAGCAAACAGGTGCCGCTCGGCAACAAGCGCTTTGATCGCACCGACATGCTTGCAGTTAGCGTCGCCAGCAAATGTATGATACTTGTGGTTGGTTTGCTCTGGTCGTAGCTGCAGTTAGTTGTAGTGTTTCCGCCAGCTTTCGATGTGGACTTTGAGCCTTGCACGAGCTGTGATTGCAAAGAGAAGGTGCAGTGTATGTTTTGATTTAGCTCTGGCATTGGCTATGCTCTACTATTCGTTCTGCCTCAGTTGTGTCTTTACCTGGCCTAGCTCAGCACCGTGCTTTCTAACCTCCCTTTACCGCTGATGAGCTTTAGCGTTCGAGACCGCTTCCTTGCGGTTTGTGCAACTCCCGTTTCTGCTCAAGCCGCAGCTTCACAATCATGTTATACGTTATCTTGCTAAAGGTCCAGGGATAGCCTCGGGAGGAGGGGGAGGACGGCGAGGAGAAGGATGGCCAAGCAGTGTCTGCGGTCGGGTCAACCGATCTCTGGGCTGATCGGGACCCTGCAGCCTCAGCCTGGGACCCCAGAGAGCCGTGTAGAACTTTGGGAAAACAACTGCGTGGAGCACATCACATGTATTCTAAAGGTTTCCACATCCCCCTCTTCCTTCCTACTCCGCGGGGCGGTTTTCCCGACGCCGTATCAATCCGGGTCTCCGATCGTAGATCGCGCTTCTGAGGCAGGCTGGATGGGCAGGTAAGCCCTCGCCTGGTTTATCTGCTAAAGTGGTTGATGACGTCTGATTGGGAGTAGAAGCGTTGAAGGGAGAGCACGGGTTGCATGCGGAGAGGGCGCACGAGGAGGAGGACGAGGAGGAGGAGGAGGAGGAGCAGGAGGAGAAGGAGAAGGAGTGCGGAGCAGGAGCGTGTGGCAAGTTTTGCTGCCCTCTTGAGCCTCCTTCTCCTCAGAGGTCCCCCGTGGTTCCGGGGGTCCCCAGAGAGGCCTCTGGAGGTCTCCAGGGGCCTCCGCAGGCCCGACGAGAGCTTTCTTCCTCGACCAAACAAATGCAGCGACACACAACATGAGGAACCACAAAAAAAGGAAGAGACACATATCATGAAGAACCTCCTTCCTCGACCAAAAAGAACACATACCATACAATGAAGAGACACATAACATGAAGAACCTCCTTCCTCGACTAAAAAGAACACATAACATAACATGAAGAGACACATAACATGAATAACCACAAAAAAGGAAGAGACACATAACATGAAGAGCCTCCCTCCTCGACCACAAAGAACACATAACATAAAATGAAGAGACACATAGCATGAAGAACCACACAACAATGAAGAGACACATAACATGGAGAGCCTCCCTCCTCGACCAAAGCAATGAAGCGACACACAACATGAAGAACCTCCCTCCTCGACCCTCGAGGTTCGCGAGCAAAGCCTGGCAGCAGGCTGGAGGAGCAGACGACGAGCGGGGGGAGCACGCCGACGACGCCCCCTCCCCCTCCTCCTCCGCCTCCTCCTTCTCCTCCTCTTCCCTCTACGCTGGGCTCCTCCTCCTCTTCCTCCCCCGTTTCCTCCTCCTCCTCCTCCTCCTCCCCCTCCTCCTCCTCCTCCTCTTCCTCCTCCTCCTCCTCCTCCTGGCCTGGCCTGGCCTGCCGCGGCTAGCGGAGGTGCGCCGGGAGGCGCTCCTGTGCTGCCAGAAGCTCATGCTCAACAAGTGGCAGGACCCGGGGCTCCCCGGGGTGGGCCCCCCGCCCCAGGTGCGGAGGCCCGCGCGGGCGGAGGCGCGCGGAGCAGCGACGGGTCCCCCTCCTCCTCCTCCTCCTCCTCCTCTTCCTCCTCCTCCTCCCTCTTGTCTTCCTCCTCCTCCTCCTCCTCCTCCTCTCCTTCCTCCTCCTTCTACACCTCATCCTCCTCCTCTCCCTCCTTCCTCTTGTCTTCCTCTTTCTTGTCCTCCTCTGCCCCCTCTTCCTCCTCCTCCTCCTCGTCCTCCTCCTCCTCCTCCTCGTCCTCCTCCTCCTCCTCCTCCGCCCTGTTGTTTCAAAACAATGTTTGTTTTTTCCATGTCGAGGCCACGCCCTCCACCGCCACGCCCTAACGGGCGCGCGCGGGCGCCCACGCGGCGCGCGCGCGGATTTGGCGCTCGTTCGTTCGTTCGTGCGTCCTCCTCCCTGTTGTCCTCCTCCTCTCCCTCCTCCTCCTCCTCCTCCTCCTCCTCCTCCTCCTCCTCCCCCTCCTCCTCCTCCTCCTCCTCTTCCTCCTCCTCCTCCTCCTCCTCCTCCTCCTCCTCCTCCTCCTCCGCCACATCGGGCGCCCCCCGCCGCCAAATCGGGCTGCACTGGCGCCATGTGTCGGGGGCTACTTTCCCCGACCCGCGCCAGATCTACGGATCCCTGATCCATGTCGTCGTGCGTCCGAGCTCCCGTCACCCGCCTCCTCCACCAGTCGGAGGAGGCCCAGGCGAGGCAGCGGCGGCCCTCCCTGGCGTTGTTGCGCCCTCCTCGAGCCTCCTGGAGGCTTCTCGTCGCCACGACTGGGTTTGCCTCGAAAAGCAGGTCACGGTGAACCTCTGGTGGGTTTGGGGGGCCCATGTCATCGGATGTGGATAGGATGGGAGAGAGCCTCCGTTATCTCGGCTGGCCTTGTGCCGAATCAGGCATCCTCCACGCTTGGCGCGATCGAATCTGGTACAGTGGAGACCCCTGCCAAGAAACACCCTGGTTGCCTCCAGGGTGCCCTGGGTTTCTTGGGTTTCGATGGTTTTGCGATGGAAAGCGTGACGCCCCCGCACCGAAAATCAATGGACGTCCTGGGGTCGCAGGGTTGGGTTTCTTGTAGCAGGTTTCTTGTGGATCTGCCCCAACTGTACGGACAAAGTGGGGACGAAGACCGACCGCAATTCCTGCAAATGCTGGACAGGGTTCTCACTGTCAGCGTCGCCGCGGGCGCCGTCCACTCGAGACAGAAGACGCCTGCACTACAGTGGCCACTGCTGATTTTCGACAGCACGTGTTGCAGGACATGTTACTTTCCGTGCCAATCCCGGGCGTGCGAATCCTCCGTGCACCCTCCCTCCTGGAGGGGCATCGGGCATGGATGGCCCAGCCACGGGAGCTCACGAGTGGCGAGCATGTCTTTGTCCACGTCATTCAAAGAAGGATCAACGCCATGCATAGAAATGTTTGGCGCTCCGCGCGAGTTGCTCAAATCCGCGCAGAGCGCCAACAGTTTACAGTCGGGGAGGGGCTCCGCGTTCCTTAAGTGTTTCACAGCTTGCCTCAGGTTTTCCGTATGCTTTCGATCGGAAGTCGAAGTTTCACTTGTGAAAAAAAGGGGGCCTCGTTCCTTGCTTAGGGTTTCTTAGGTCAACGCCCCGACTGTATGTTTATGCCGTTGTTCCTGCTCAGGGTCATCGGGCCTGGATGCCGGGGCGGGAACCCGTGGAGTCGCGGTCGCGAGGGCACGGCCTCCGCGCGGGAGGCCTCCGCTGCAAAAAAAAAGCGCGCCCTGGGCATCCACGGGGTCGAGGCCCGGGGACCTCTCGCCCGCGAGGCCGTGGGCGTGGATGATGCTGCGGCTCCGCGCCCGCGGGCAGCGGCGCGGCGCGGGGGCTCTTCACCCCGCCTCCCCCACGCCTGCCTCGTCGCCCCTCCCTTCTTCTCCTTCTCTCTCTCTCTCTCATTTTTTTTTTGTTTCTCTCTCTCTCTCTCTCTCTCCCTCTCCATCTCTTTCTTCCTTTCTCTCCCTCTCTCTCTCTCTCGCTCTCTCTCTCTCTATATATATATATCTCGGAGGAGGAGGAGCAGGAGGAGGAGGAGGAGGAGGAGGAGGATAACCACCCACCAAGCCACCCCGACCCAAGCCGAAGGCTTCACTTTGCTCTCCCTTTTCCAGTGGGGGGAGGGGTCGGAGACCCAGGACGCCCAGCCGGTCCCTGGGGGAAGGCGGAGGAGGAGGAGGAGGAGGAGGAGGAGGAGGAGGAGGAGGAGGAGAAGGACGGGAGGGGGCTCCAGGGGCCCCGCTTCTTCTCGAAGCGCCACCTTGGTGCGTCGGGACCGAGCCAGCCCCTTCGACGGGGGCCCGATTGGCGGCGTCGCGCGCCCGCCCGCAACGGGGGAGCCAGCGATGCCATAAACATACACATCGCTCATTTCGAATTATTCGAAAGTCCTTTGATTTTTTGGGGCCAAGATCTTTTCACTTCTAACTCTTCTGTCCTGGGCCTCTGCCTGGCCACTAGGGGCCAGGAACGATTAGAGACGAGCACAATTAGACATGTGCACGATTAGAAATGAACGACGTGCAAAGAACCTCGGAACCCTGACCCCCTCGGGCCATGAACACATCACGACGGGAGGCTTTTCCTTGTTTTCGGCCTCTGGGAGCCCTTACCGGGTCTCGGGGCCGTCGAGATACAACCCAGGATGGAAACCCTGTCCCAGAGGCATCAAGAAGGGGCCGGTTCGGGTCGGTTCGGCGGCGGCCCGGTTCGGTTGCAGCGATTCGATTTCGGCGGCGGTCCAGTTTGGGCCGGTTCGGTTTTGCCTCGGGACGGGTTCGGTTTCGGGCGGTCCGGTTCGGGTGCGGAGGGGGAGGAGGAGGAGGAGAAGGGGGAATGGGAGGAGTAGGAGGAGGAGGAGGAGGAGGAGGACGAGGACGAGGACGAGGATGAGGAGGAGGACGTCGACCCCCAGAGGTCTGGACCCCTCCTCTGAGAGGAGGGGTCCAGACCTCTTGGGGTCGGCGTTGGGAACACAAAACACTGGCGTTGGGGGATCTGGGAGGTCCGCGCGGAGTTCTCGGCTCGGCGCAGGAGCTCCCTCCCTGGCGCGCAGCGCGCCGGGGGCGGCGCCGCAGGTGCCGCAAGGGGGCCCCGGCGCCGAGCCGAGGAGTCCGAGCGGGCCTCCAAGTCTCATGTTGTGTCATTCACTCCGCTGCGATAATGTTGCTCCCATCGTACTTACGGACCACATGCCAGGAATAATTTCGAGCACCCAGAAAAGTGTCGAAAGAGTGCCGAAAGAGTGTCGAAACCGTGTCGAGAGAGTGTCTCCCAGGGCCCGACACGTGAAACCACTCAAGTTTTGGGGTGCTTTCTTGGTGCTCGAAATTCATTCTGGTGGTCAAGGCTAAAGTAGGCTGGAGCATCATAACGCTACGAAGGGGCACGGGCACGCTTCGCATGCGCCCGGCACCGCCTCCACTCGAACCGACGCCGACCGTTGCAATTCTTCGGCCCTGTTCCTCGGGCCCGCGCCTCTAGGGAGGGGAGGCGGGACCAAAGGCGGGAGATGGATGGCCCGTAGCCATGTTGGCTCTCGAGTTCCTCCTCCTCCCGCCTCCTCCTCCTCTTCCTCCTCCTCCTCCTCTTCCTCCTCCTCCTCCTCCTCTTCCTCGTCCTCCTCCTCCTCCTCCTCACTCTCCAGCCATTTTGGCTCAAGCCATCTCGGGTCAGGCGGTCCAGTGGGCCTCTCCTGCCCCGACGGGGGGCGCGCGTACCGGGCGGGAGCGGACTCAAGTTGGGCATGTAGCTACTCGTCCCCGCGGCTTGGGGGGCACGCTTTGCGTGGCGAGAGTTGCACTCCGTTCATGGTCAAAAGATTTCACCACGGGCAGTGTCTGGTTGAGTATGTTTTGTTGATTTTCATCCTTGTTATTTCGTGCTCCTGGGCCAAACCAAGGTGGGTCTCAAGGCTACGTGGCTCAGTGTTCTTCGCGACCATCTTCAGGGTTGTCGAGTTGTTGAATGTGGATCCCATGGGCTGGGTTTTGCATGCTTCAAGTTTTGTGGCCAATGGGTGGAAAATTATGGTCGTGCCCCCGCCGATCGTACGTACGCTGAGCCGTGCAAGCTCTAGGACTACGTCAGATGTTATGCTTCAGGCTGTGGTGGGGCAGTTTGCCAAGTTAGTTTTGTTGATTCCCCAGTCTTGGGAACACCCGTGCAATGGCCAGCATTACTACAGCTTTGACATATCATCCAGCTTGGGACCTTTGTTTGTCGCCGTTCAATTGTTTATTGCACATGCGGGTTTGCGCCCTGGTGGGGTCAAGGCCGTAACAGGTGTACGATGTGCCAACACTTGCCGATCAACATTGAGGTGCTACCTTTACATATGGCTTGGTCTTCTTTGTTCAAGGGGTCGGCTGTGTTTCATATGCATAGCATTTCTTTCTTGTCCGTTGCGCGTCAGGGTTTCTGGAACGTCAGGCTGAGGTCTCCCGGAATCTCGTGGGTTGAGGCGTGTATGTTGCTATTCAAGTGTGTGTTGGTCTTCCGACATGTCTGGGTTCACCCGTGTACGGGCCAGCCAATTTTCTTGTGTAGCAGTCATGCCTGCAGCTCTGAGAAGAACGCGGACAGCAGTCAGGGGTTTTGGAGCAGCTTGCTGTGTTGTAGCATGAAGGGCAGGGGGTTGCAGACAAAGAGCTTATGCATAAGTCTCGGAAATAGTGTCTACTGAGAGCCGCCTTCCACAGGGGAGGCATTTCTAACCAGCTGTGCCATCGATGCTGACTGGGGTTCTGCTGTCATCTCCCTGTAATATCCTACTCCTCCTCCTCCTCCTCCTGCTACTCCTGCTCCTGCTCCTCCTCCTCCTCCTCCTCCTCCTCCTGCTACTCCTGCTCCTGCTCCTCCTCCTCCTCCTCCTCCTCCTCCTCCTCCTCCGGATTGGCTCAAGCCGCTGCAGCTCTCCCTCGACCTCTGCCGGCCCCCGCCGGCACCGCCAGCTTCTCGCCGCAGCACGGCGCGCTCGTCTTCGCCCCCTGACCGCCGTGCCGCTCTGCCGTTGTGCGGCGCCGCGGCTCGTTGCCCGTCGTCGTGCTCGCCTTTGTGCGGCGCCAGCGTTGAGGTCACCCGCTCGCAGCTGCTGCGCCACAGGCGCCGGCGGCGCCGCCCTTGCGCGCTCGGGCTGCCGCTGGCGGCGACCGCGGAGACGCCGCTCCCGGAGCCCGCGTTGGGCATCGCGCTCCTCTCGGGGATCCTCGTGGACCGTGCTCGTCGTCACTGGCCTGGTCGTGGCGCGACGGCTGGTCGCGCACGGCGAGGAGGGCAGCGGCCTCTGGCGCGGCCGCCCTCGGGCGCGGCCCGAGTCAGGGGTCTGTCGCTCTCTCGTCATGAGGGGCCGATTCGCCGCCCCCACTCCCATAGGTAGGAGCGGGAGGAGGAGGAGGAAGAGGAGGAGGAGGAGGAGGAGGAGGAAGAGCAAGCAGGAGAGGAGAGGAGGAGGAGGAGGAGGAGGAGCAGGAGCAGGAGCAGGAGGACGAGGACCTCCCCGTCCCCGTCCCACCTATGGTAGAGCGGTGGGGGCAAATTGGCCCGTCACGTCACTCCTGCCGCCCGCCGTCGGAGCTCTCGCCCGCTGTTACTTCCGCCCTCTTGGCTCCTCCTCCTCTTCCGCCTCTCCTCCTCCTTCACTCCTCCTCCTCCTCCTCCTCCTCCTCTCCTCCTCCTCCTCGCCTCCGCCTCCTCCTCCTCCTCTCCTCCTGCTCCTCCCCCCCTCCACCTCCTCCTCCTCCTCCTCCTCCTCGTCTCCTCCTCCTACTCTCCTCCTCCTCTCCTCCTCCTCCTCTCCTCCTCCTCCTCCTCCTCCTCCTCCTCCTCCTCCTCATCCTCCTTCCTCCTCCCCCCTCCTCCTCCTCCTCCTCCTCCTCTTCCTCCTCCTCCTCCTCCTCCTCCTTCTCCTCCTCTCGTGTGCGCCCAGCTTCCGGGTGCACCCCCGCGCCCGTGCCTGTCGTCTCTGTTCGTCGGCGCCGGGGGCCTGTGCGGGGCGCACGCCCCGCACAGGGACGGCGCGGCGGGGCGGCCACGGTGTTGGTCAGCCCTTTGGCAGTTGCCATCTCCTTGAAGCTGGCCTCGTGGCCCAGGGGCATCGCCGACGATCTGGGGGCGGGCGGGGACAACATGAGGCAGGGAACGGAGAAGGGGCAGGACGACCCCGGACGAGGAAGGGCCTCAAGATGCAAATTACGCAAGCGCTGGTCAGCCAGGAAGTGTCCGCATCCCCGACAAGCCCTCCGGATGAGCAGGAGGGTGAGGAGGTGAGGAGGATGCGGAGGAGGAGGAGGAGGAGGAGGAGGAGGAGGTGGAGGAGGAGGAGGAGGAGGAGGAGGAGGAGAAGAAGGAGGAGGAGGAGGAGGACAAAGACGCGGAATGCGGGAGGAGGAAAGTGGAACGTGGAGGAGGAGGCGGAGGAGGAGGAGGAGGAGGACGAGGAGGAGAAGGAGCGGGAGATGGGTGGAGGAAGTGGAACGAGGGGGAGGAGGAGGAAAGGAGGAGGTGGAGGAGGAAGAGAGGAGGAGGAGGGAGGAGGAGGAGGAGGATGGGGAGGGGGAGGGGGAGGAGGAGGATGAGGAGGAGGAGGAGGAGGCGGAGGAGGAGGACCAGGAGGAGGAGGAGGAGGAGGAGGAGGAGGAGGAGGAGGGGGAGGAGGAGGAGGAGGAGGAGGAGGAGGAGGAGGACGAGGAGGACGAGGAGGAGGAGGAGGATGGGAGCAAGCTTGAGAGGAAGTTGACGAGCAATTTGATGTTTCTACTTCGCAGAAGGCTCATGTGCACCACCCCCCACCATGATGTCCGGCAAGGGCCGCGCTCCCCGGCTCCAGGCTGAGGCACACCGTCGGGGTCGGTTGGTAGCGTCTCGCTCCGCCGGTTTTCGCCCACCACGCTTCGGCGCGACAGGCCATCCACGTCCCCAGGCCTCCTAGATGGGGTCGGAGGACCGCGCCGCATCGCCGATGCGGCTCGATGCGGAGCCTGGTTTGCTTCACGTCGACGTCGCCGATGTGTCGCCGATGTCGACGATGCAGTTGCATCGCCAATGCATCGCCGATGCATCGCCGATGCATCGCCGATGTATCGGCGATACGGCGCGATCCTCCGACCCCATCTACTCCGACCCCATCTAGGTGGCGTCTAACCACGCTTCGGCGCGACACGTTATCCACTTCCCGGTCTCCAAGCGTCAACGTCCCGAGCTGTTCCCAGCCGCCCGCCCCGCGGAGCGGAGCGACACGCCATCCGCTCGCAGGACACTGCGTGTCACTGGGGCCACCGCCGCGACACGATACGCAAAGGTTCCCGACCGTAGACACTTCAAGCCTCGGCCAGGAGGGCGTCGCACCATCCCTGACTGGGCATGTGCGTCTCTCGAGGAACTGGAGGCGGCGTAAGCAGGAGTTTTCGGGCTGTCCGCGTGGATTTCCTGGGATCGGCGTTGGACCCCCATTTTCCTAGCGCGCTTCGCGCGCCAGGGGCGGCGCTGGAGGCACCGCCATGTGCCCAGAGCCGACCTAAGAAATCCGAGCATATTTCCGAAAGCGCATCTTTGTGCATCAATATGTTTCTTCTGATGGTATCCCTCTCGCCAGCTGTGCACTCTTCTGTCCACGCGTCCTGCTTGATGCTCGGCTGAGTAATGGTGGTATCTCTCCGTCCCTCGCTCTCTGTCCTTCTCCCCTCCCTGGGTCCCTGTGTGGCGCGCTCAGGACCTCGACACGAGCAAGTGAGCCTCGGTGCGACCGCACAGCCTCTCTCTCTCGGCGTTGGGGGGCAGGGCGTGCCGCGCTGGTCCTGGCGGCATTGCCGTCCAGACCCATCGTCCTCTTCCTCCTCCTCCTCCTCCTCCTCCTCCTTCTCCTCCTCCCCCTGCTCCTCCTCCTGCTCCTCCTCCTCGTCCTCCTTTTCCTCCTCCTCCTCCTCCTCCTCCTCCTCCTTCTGCTCCTGATTCCCTCCTCCCTTCCTTCCTCCATCCACTGCTCTTGCTCCTCCCTCCTCCTCCTCTCCTCCTCCTCCTCTCCTCCTCCTCCTCCTCCTCCTCCTCCTCCTCCTCCTCCTCCTCCTCTTCCTCCTCCTCCCTGCTCCTCCTCATCCTCTTTCTCTTCCTCCTGCTCCTCCTCCTCCTCCTCCTCTTCCTCCTCCTCCTCCTCCACCTCCTCTTGCTCCTCCCTCCCCTCCTCCCTTCCTTCGTCCATGCGCTGCTCCTGGTCCTCCCCCCTCTCTTCCCTCCCTTTCTGCATCCGTGGCCTCTTCTTGTCGGTCCCGGGGCCCGCGGACCCGCTGCTCCTCCCGACGAGCGAGAAGCAGCGGAGCGAGGAGGACAGGGAGGAAGAGGAGGAGACGGAGCGGGGAAGAAGAGGAGGACAAGGAGGAGGAGGAGGAGGAGGAGGAGGAGGAGGAGGAGGAGGTCGAAAGGGGGGGGATGTGGAGGGTAGGAGGGGTATGAGGAGGGGCAGCAGGCGAGGGGGAAGTGCGAGGCGGTGATACGAGGGAGCGGCGTCTGAGGGTGAGCGAAAGCACAGCGGAGGCGGAGGAGCCGCGAGGGCCGCCGCCGCCGCCGCCGCCGCCGCCGCCGCCGCCGCCGCCGACGACGACGACGACGACGACGACGACGACGACGACGACGACGACGACGACGACGACGACGACGACGACGACGACGACGACGACGACGACGACGACGACGACGACGACGACGACGACGACGACGACGACGACGACGACGACGACGACGACGACGACGACGACTGACGACCGACGACCGACGACCGACGACCGACGACCGACGACTGACGACCGACGACCGACGACCGACGACCGACGACCGACGACGACGTCGCGACCGAGGGCCGAGGCGGACGCCGACGCAACGCTCAGGCCGCGGCCGCGGGGCTCGCGCGCGCAGGCCGCCGCCCCCCCCGCGCCGGCGGCCCCCCGCGGGCTGCGCGCCGCGGATGTGGCCCTGGGGGCCGGCGCGGCCCGCGGCGGCCGCCGCCGCCGAGGCGGCGCGGCCAGGCGGCGGCGGGGCCCCCCGCGCGGCGGGCTCTCCGGTCGGTCGGGCGCCCTGCTGCGGTCGGGGGCGGCAAAGGGGCGGCCGGCGTGGCTCTGTGAGGCCCCAGCGCGGCCCACTGGCAGAGGCCGAGCGGGGCCTCGGGCGCCGTCCGACGGCGCCGTTTTTTTACCGGGTCCGTCGCCGTTTTTTGACCGGTTCCGGCTCCGGTTCCAATCCTGGAGCCGTTTTTTTGCCGTTTCCGGTCGCCGTTTTTTTACCGCTTCCATTTTCAAGGGACATTTGTTTGGAAACGGTGAAAAATCGGCCCTGCCGTTTCCGGGGCCCACAAAGCGCCGTCGATGTCTGAGAACCGGGAGGAGCCAGTCCGGCGCCGATCAGGCGTTGCGTCATTGGGGGGGCGCCCAAGAGGTGATAACTAGGGGGGTGTGGACATAATGGCGTGGGCCATAATATTTCCCCAGAGTTCATGGAGCCTCTTCTATTTCATTGCGTCCCTGGCCCCGCCGCTGGGCCTCGCACATGCCGCCGGTCATGACTTGCACCCCCCCCTCTTGGACACCCCCCTCTTGGCCGCTCCCGATTCGGTCGACTGGACGTACACGCTGTCATTTTCGAATTATTCGAGAGTTCTTTGATTTTTTTGGGGGCCAGGGTCCTTGTATTTCTACTTGTTCGGTCCTGGGCCCTTTCCTCGCCACCAGGGGGCCAGGAACGATTAGAAGCGAGCGCTATTAGAAATGAGCACGATTGGAAATGGACGACGTGTACAGTCGGACCCCCGAACGGTACAGTCGGGCCTTCTCGGGGGTGGGGTCTTCGAGGTTCGGGGATGGTGCTGGAGGTTTTCGGGGTCTTCCTCGGGCTCTCCGCGGCTCTCCAGCATTGGGGCGCTCTCCAGCAGCTGCGCCTCGCCGAGGGCGTTCCGGGGGTGCCAGAATCTGGGGCCCCCCGGCGGCGCCTCCGGCGCGGCCCCTGGCGCGCTCCGCGCGCCAGGGAGGGGGGTCCAGCGCCGATCCGAGAAATCCGCGCGGACCTCCGAGTTTTTATGTTTATGCCACTTTTTGTTTCCCCAGAATCGTCCCGAACGGCCGCGGGAGGGCCGATTTGTGGCCCGAGACCTGCGGGGAACGGGCGGTCGGACCGAGGTAATGGAGGATGACGATTAATAAATGACCGGGGGTCGTGTTCACGCGGCGGCGCCCGGGATGACGATTAGAAAAAAACCGCCGCGGGCTGGAAAACTATGTTTTTAAACGTTCTCCTCCAGTCAGAGAAGTGTACAGAAATAGCAGAAAACTATTCTTTAATCGTTCTCCCACATTTTTTACCGTCATCCCGCATTACAGGATCGAGGTCGGTTCGGGGAGGGTGCCCTAGCATTCTGCGTGCGTGTGGGGTGCCCAGCGGTCCCCGAGAGGCCGCGCACCAGAGTTCACTCTTGCCCAGGGTCGCTCTCGCGTGCAGTCGGCCCTGCGCCTGCGGAGTGAGGCCCGAGTGGATGGTCGGGGGTGGGCGTCCGAGGGGAGGGTGGGGACTGCTAGGGGGGCGGGTATCATGGCGGGAGCGGTGATACAGGCCTCGGAAGAAATTAGCGAACATCAATGCCCCCCCCCAGTGATCAATGTTGGCGGTGGGTTGGATGAGCTGCACTTCGACCGCAATCTTCCCCGCGCGTGCCAACTTTGAGTTTGGGTGAGCGGGGGAGTGTCCACTAATTGTTTCCCTCTACCGTACCTCCCCAGATGTTGTGGTCAATGCGTCCCTTGGCCCCCGCCTCGTCCACGCACATGCCTCGGGCCATGATCTGCGAATCCTCCTCTTAATGGGGGGGCAGTCTAGTGCCAGGTAAGGTCAGGGAGCGAACCCAGCGCCAGTGCCGCCCACCCTGAACGACCACGTCGACGACGATGTCGACGTGGGTCAGAGTTCTCAGGGATGCTTCTTGGGGTCTCTTCGGACCGCTCTCGAGTGGGGTCTAGTCCAAGGTGGGGTCAGGGCGCGAACCCAGCTCGAGGCTGGTACTCCCCTCCTACACAAACCGTTTAGAGCGACGTTCCTCCAGCTGGAGCGAACCCGGCTTGATTCTGATATTTGGGGAGGGGAAAAAACACACAGACACAATTAATCTTCGATTCCCCAGAAAATATGGGAAAATATGGGAAGTGGGGGGGAAGACAAAAACCCAGAAAATATAGGAAAATATGCGGAATCATTTGATTTGTGTGTATTTATTTGTGTGCTCGTGGGCCCCTTCAATATTCCCCTCCTCCACGGACCGTGCAGAGCGATGTTCCTTCAGCCCCACCTCTGCCTCTGCCCTTTGCGTTCCCCCGAAGCCCCCCGGGCCTCCGGGAGCAATCCACGCAACCTTAGGACATGTTCGAAGCTCCGAGCGGATTTCTTAGATAGGTCCTGGCGCCCCCGTGGCGGCGCTTGTGGCACCGCACTTTGCGGGCTCCGCGCGCCAGGGAGGGGGGGGGGGGCCCCAGCGCCGAGACAAGAAGTCCGCGCGAACCTCCGAAAGTGCAGGTCCTGATCTCCAGGGGTTTACATCGTGAAAACATTCGGGCGTCGGGGGCCGGGGTCCCCCACATCCTCTTTTTGTTCATGGGGTCATGCATTACCAACCGTGCCACCTTCAGCATTTTTACCCCATGGGGCCCCATGCAACAGGTATTCATGCCAGACCGCCGCTCAGAGTCAGGAGCACCGCCAGCGCTGAGGTGAGAGTACCGCTCTGCGCCTGGAGTGCGGCCCGGCGCTGAAGCGGGGAGCGTCGCCCCGAGCCTGCGAGCGTGGCCAGCGTCGGTGGCGAGAGCAGCTGGCGCTGAGAGGATATCACCATCGTGAGTTGGGATAGCCGTCGGAGTTGAGTTGATCGAAGGATTCTTTTACAAAAAACTGCATTTTCGGAGGTCCGCGCGGATTTAGTGAATCTACGATGGGCCCCCTGTCGGCGCGTCTGGCGCCGCCCCTGGCGCGAATCCGTGAGGACCTACGAAAGCGTATGTTAATGTATGCTGGACTTTGTTCCTCTCAAGTAGAGGGCGTCGTTTCCAGTACGTGGGGAGAGCGGTTGGCTCTGAGACGATGGCAAGATCGAAGTAGGTCAGGAAGTGTTGCCAGCGTTGCTATTACTGCAGTAGCACCATGCAGAGTCAGGAGTGTTGCCAGCGCCGAATCGAGAGCAACAGCCCGAGGTGCGAATCTGGCGGGCGCTGAGGTGAGACACGCCACTCTATGTAAGGAGTGTGGCTAGCGCTTATTCGAGCGAGCCATTCTGAGTCGGAAATGCCCAGCACCAGGCGAAAGCAAGACAGCAGGCCAACATAATGAGAGAATGGGTCCCGCAGCTATGGCGGAACGGAAAGGCAGTAATCGCCAGGTTCCCTTGAACCTGCATTCGAATAGACTGTTCCAGGTTGAGCCCCTCGGGCGACTTTCCGTTCCTGGATTATCAGGAAACTTTCCAGCATGCTACATTTGAGCTCTGGGGTACAGTTCTTTGGCCTGCCCTCTGGAGCTACGTGGCCGACTCTGGAGACCCTGAATCCATTTACATTCACGTATCGCGTTTATTTCTATCGGCCTTCCGCCGAAGGCGAGATGTCCTGGCGCGCTATATGAACGTCTCCTGTGCTCGTTTTTGCTACTTCGCAGAATGTCAGCAGGCCCTTGCAACCGCAGCGTCGCTCTCCTGCGCCCCTCCTGCAGGCAGCGGCGACGACGAGGTGGAGTGGCTGCGCGACGAGGCGGAGGAGACTTTCCCCCCCGCGTTTGCCGCCCCACGCCTCGGGATGAGGCGGGGGGGATGAGGCCAGCGCGACGCAGGCTCGTCGCCCTGGCCGCCCGCGGGCATGCGAAGAGGCAGCGGCCGCGCCTCGCGCTCCCAAGCTCCGGCCCCTCCTCCGGCGTGGCAGCGAGCGAGCACGACCTCCTCCTCCTCCTCCTCCTCCTCCTCCTCCTCCTCGTCCTCCTCCTCCTCCTCCTCCTCCTCCTCTCCTCCTCCTCCTCCTCCTCCTCCTCCCCCCCTCCTCCCTCCTCCTCCTCCTCCACCTCCTCCTCCTCCTCCTCCCCCTCCTCCTTCGGCGGACCGCGGCGCGGACGCCGGCGGCAGAGGAGCGGCGGCGGCCCATCCGCCAGCGGAGGGCACGGCTGCAGGAGCCAGGAGCAGAAGAGGGCGTCGGGTTCTCAGGAGTAGCCGGCCACATGCTGGGAGCCATGGGTCACCATTGCGGTCGCTTCGCGAAGTGGAATCGCGTTGCAGGCTGGACTCGTCGGAGTCGGGGAGTCGGGGCGCGTCAGAGCGGAGTCAGGTTACACGGAGGAGCGGAGACAGGGATTGTGGTGGGTATTCGGTTCGATGTTATCAGGCTCCACGGCGCCAGTCGACAATGCTGCCAGCGGCGCACGGGCATGATGATATTTGTAGTGATGGTGTCGATGGAGATAGTGATGACCATGAACTTGGTGCATATGATGGTTGAACCGATGACACAAGTTGTGATTCAGATGGAATCGGTGGACCGCATGTTGATGCAAAGTATAAACTAATGAGGCTGCTGATGAGGGTAGCATGCCTCTGAAGTAAATCAGAGGATATAGTTAAACTGGTGGACAGAGCGAGGCAAGGACGCACGTGTACACGGATTCTCGCGGGTTTCGAGGCGGCCTCGCAAATCGGGCAGCATGTTCATATACGTGGCTGGGCGCGTAAGTCCTATCTGGGCCCCCAGAACCCCGACGCGCGATGTCATCACTTTATCTAAACGGGGGCCCCCAGACGTCCCGACCCCTTCCCCAGGGTTATGTTGTTCCCATCCTACTTCAGGACCATATCCCAGGAATTATTTCGAGCACCGGGAAAAGTGTCGAAACAGTGTCGAAAGAGCGTCTCCCAGGGGCCCGACACGTGAAAACCCTCGAGTCTGGGGGTCCTTTCCTGGTGCTCGACATTCTTGCTGGCGATCAGGGCGAAAGCAGGTTGGCGCATCACGACCCCAGGGCTGGGTGCCCAGCCACCGTCTTCTCTGGACGGCCCCAAGAGCCCGACGAGGGCCCCCCCCGAGGCAGGCGGCGGCCACACGCCTCCAGCAAGGACGGACGCGAAGACGGCGGCGACGACGTGGCGGGTGGCGCTCGTGGCGGGCAGGCGCCCAGCGCGGGGGTCAGGCAGGGAAGGTCGACGCAGGCGCACGTCAGCACGGATATTCCCACGAACCGGCCCTGGGAAAGCATGGGAACCCAAGGGCCCCCACGAGGGCGCGAAGTTATTCGCGCTTCGCGGTCCTCGTTTCTCCTCCCCCTCCTCCTCGTCCTCCTTTTCTCCCTTTGGGGGGGGCGGCGCGAGAGCGCGAAGTTATTCGCGCTTCGCGCTTCGCGGAGCCCGAAGCGCGAAGTTGGGAGCCCTAGGAACCAGAGTGGGAAGAGAGAGAGAGAGAGAGAGAGAGAAAAACAAAAAAAAAAAAAACAGCAGCTCTGTTCGACAAAGCTGGGGGGGGGGGTCCTGGAATTGGAGTTGAGCTGTTGTTGCTCCCCACGGGGGCCCTTTCGAGAGCTGGGCGTCGTCGTCCTCGTCGTCGTCCTCGTCGTCGTCGTCCTCGTCGTCGTCGGCGTCGTCGTCGTCGTCGTCGTTCTCGTCGTCGCCGCCCTCCGCGGGCAGGAGCTGCGGCTGAAGCTGGAGGCGCTCCGGGCCGCGGAGCGCTCCCGCCGCGCCCCCCCCCCCCCCCCCCTCGCCCTGCCTCGCTGCCCCCCCCCCCCCCCCCTCCTCCTCG
>CAUYUJ010022367.1:22500-50000 GCA_963575745.1 Prorocentrum cordatum
GCTCCCGTGCGTGCCCGCTCGCACACGGCACACGTAGGCGCGCCCCGAGGGCGTTTCCGCGCGTGCCCGCTCGCACGCGGCGTTATCTGGCGCGCCTGGAGGACGCTCTTGTGTGTGTGTGTGTGTGCCCGCTTGCACGCGGCGCAATCGATTGCGCCCCGAGGGCGTTTCCGTGCGTGCCCGCTCGCACGCGGCGCATTCTGGCGCGCCACGATGGCACTTCCGCGCGTGCCCGCCTGCACGCGGCGCACTCTGGCGCGCCCCGCGGGCACTCTCGTGCGTGCCCTTTTGCACGAGGCTGTCGTTGGCGCGCTGTGTGGGGTTCTTTTGCGTGCTCGCTCGCACGCGGCGCATTCTGGCGCGCCCCGCGGGCACTTCCATGTGTACCCACTCGCACGCGGCGCATTCTGGCGCGCCACGATGGCAGTTCTGTGCATGCCCGCCGCTCGCACGTGGCGCGCTTCTGGCGCGGCCCGAGGGCATTTCTGCGCGCCGTTCGCGCGCGGCGCTCTCCGCTGGCGTCTGCTCACGCAGCCCCCCCCACACCCCGTGTGGAGCGTGCGCGTCAACTGCAGCCGACGTCTTTTCCATGCGCCGACCTCAGCGCGAGGCATGGGATGGGGCCCCGCGCGCCGACCCCAGCGCCATGTATTGTGTTCCAAGATTCAGCCGACCCTGCGACGCGCGAGTCGTCCCCTGCGCGCGCGCGGGAGCGCTGGCCAGGAGAGCAGGGAGGCTGCTCGGCGCCGCGCGCCGCTCCCGGCGCGAGCAGCGCGGCTGCAGCCGACGGCTTCTCGTGCAGCTGTTCCCCCCCGCGCGGCGGCTGCGGAGCGACAGCTCGCAGCTGCGACGCCGCTGCGAAGCAGCCGCGGGGACGCCCGCGCGCACCCGCACGCCACCCAAGCGCGCAGCGAGGCGCCGACCCGCTTGTGGCGTCGCGGCGTGAATTGCGCGGTCGGTCGGTCTATCTGTCTGTCAGTCTGTCTGTCTGCCTGTCTCTCTGTCTGGCTGTTTGTCTGTCTGTCTGTCTGTCTGTCTGTCTGTCTGTCTGTCTGTCTGTCTGTCTGTCTGTCTGTCTGTCTGTCTGTCTGTCTGTCTGTCTGTCTGTCTCTGTCTGTCTCTCTCTCTCTCTCTCTCTTCTCGCTTCTCTCCTCTGCTTCTCTCCTCTGTTGTTGTTCCTATCTCTATAGATCTCTTTATTTCTTTGTATATATATATATATGTATGTATGTCTGTCTGGCTATCCACAGCTCTCCTCACGCATTTGGCGCGTCGAACTCTATCTTTCCCTGCTCGGGCGGCTGCCTGTTTTCGCAGGCCTTCGTGGTACTATGGATCTCGCTGCCTACGGTCGTCTCAGCATCATCCCAACATATGTACATATTTCTATATATGTACACACATCTTTACACACACATATATATATGTGTGTATATATATATATGTATATATATACACCTTGTTCGCGGCCAACCGTGGTGGACGCCTCCCGCAGAGATGCTCCGCGCCTGGCCGCCGCAGCGAGACAACGTGCTGGGGGAGGCGGGTCGGCACGGCCGCTCCTGAGAGGCCCCTCCCTCGGGGCACGCCGGGCCCGGAGGTGTCCCCGGGTCCATGGCGCGGGCGATACTCCTGGCCTCCTCCTCCTCATCATCCCTTTCCTCCTCCTCTGGCGGGCGCGCGGGCGATGCTTCTGGCCCAGCCTCCGATCCGAGGACTTTGCTCGCATGGCAGCCGTTGCCAGCGCGCCGCGCTTGCGCAGGCGTAGACCCAGCGCGGCCACCAAGCCCGCAGCGGGCTCCTCTCTGCGCGGAGCGAGAGGGCCCGAGGACGTCCTTCGCCCGCTGGCCCATGGGGATTGCGACGAAAGTTTGTAGATCTCAGTTGGCTCAAGATTGTGGTTGGAATGCCAGTGTTGTCTCAGAAGTCCTCCCCCTTGTCTAAAGAGTATCATACAGTCGGCCCAGATTAGTAGGTCGACCCTGCCAAATCAAGGGTACCCTTGTGTCCTGTGTCTCGAGACACATGCCTTCAACATTCCTGTGGCATTTTGGCCCTCGGAAGGGTCTTGTGTCCTCGCGCGTGTCCTGTCCAATCGAGTCCGACTGTAGTAGATTGAGGGGATGGTTTTCGATACTACGAGCTGCATACGACTGCTTTGTTTCTGATGGCAGTGTGTCTTGTGATGCTTACGCAGTGTCGAGCTGCAGTGAGAAGCGGCCCAGGACGTGAGAATAGCACTCGTCCCAGGATCCGATCTGCATAACACCTCCACGTCGGTGGCGACTGCGAAATTGGTGCGCCTCGCTCGATGTGGCTGCCATTGGAGCGCGGCTTCGCGCTGCTGTGAATCAGGAGTCACACGTATCACTCCTTTGGTCCGCGGGCTCGCACGCGTGACACGTGGCGAAAGCTGCACCGAATGCCTGGTGGCGATCACTACGTTCTCACCTCCAGCATTCGATACGGCAGTACAGTGGGATTGGCAGTGAGCGCGATACGTTGACGATCGGTAGTGGGCCCTGAATAGAATTGAAAGTTCGGACGGCTCAGGGTAAAACAATAATATTACACATGAGTGTGTGTATGCAAACATATATGTATATGCACACAGATTGACAGTTGTTTTGTGTGGAATCCTTTCGCGAGGTGTAAGGGCAAGATCCATTCGAATAGTTACATGTGGTTTGGGACATCGAGGAATTCGACTTCGATTATTTGGAAGGCCCTGGCGAGTCAGGAGGGGTAGCAGGCAATGCTACAGTTATAATACTCAGAGACTTTGCAGACGTCGAGCAGTTATACTATTTCAATACGATGTTAGCCAGCGTGGGCCCCACACGGTGTGTTTCTAGCAATACATGTTGTGCAATCTATGTGGTGCAACCTATTTGGGACGAGGCGACGACGAGGCGGCGGCGAGGTGGCGACGGCGGCAACATAGCCACCATATTGACCGTCAGGGACAGTTCCGTATTCCACGAGTAAGGACCCCAAAGTTGAAGCATTGTTTGGGAGTCAAGTTGCACAGCTCGGTCGAAACTTACAGTCTGTTTGAACCAAGGGAGTCAATATGAGCAGAAGAGATTTACGTACCATAAGTGAATGGTTTCGAAGAGCTATACGCGCCAGAAGGATCATGGTAGCTAGATTGCTGCACGAGTTGGAAGGCCTGGGGAAGTTACAGCGCATGGAACTGGTAGAACAGCTATGACCGCTTGAACGTCTCAGAGCAGGAAACATATTGTGAAGGCCTTACGGCCAGTGCCGCCGACCCTCAAGGTTTTGGCCGTCGATGGCGACGGGATGTGTGATCACAAGAAGGAGCTAAAGGACAACGTGACAGGGTAGGCGGAGGAAGTGTGTGTGACGAGGAGAGGGAGGAGGAGGAGGAGGAGGAGGAGGAGGAGGAGGAGGAGGAGGAGGAGGAGTGAACGTCTTAGAGCAGGAAACATATTCGTGATAGTGAGAACAGTAGACGGGTTGCCAGTCCGTCGCGAGGCCACTCGTCGGCACCGTCTCCCAAAACACAAGTCGTATCCCGAAGCATGGTCTCAGGTGTCCCCCCTGCTCCTCCCCCTCTTTCCTCTCCCGCTCCACCCCTCTCGCCTGTCCATCCTCCGTCGTGCCCGAGTACCCCTCCGCCGCTGATTTGCAAGTCGTGAGAAACCTCCTCCTCGTCCTCCCCCTCGATCCTCCCCCTCGTCCTCGATCTTCTTTCTGCGTTGCCTCTTTCTCCTCCTTATCCTCCTTATCGTTGTTCCCCCAATTGCTCCCCTTCCTCATATTTTCCTCACTTCGCTTGTCATCCTTCCCCATCGCTGGGGAGTCGCTTCACCCTCTTCCGCCGAGACGTGTCCCGTCATCCTTCGCCCGCGCCAGCTCGCTCCGTCCCCCGCCCACTGGGAGGAGCTCCCTGTTCGGCGACGCCTTGCCGGCGTTCAGACGGCAGGTTCCGAGAGTCACATGCACCATGAAGGAGTAGGATCTTGGGGGCAACGGGTTCTGGAGATTTTGGGTCTGGGGTTTCCGTGGACCTTCGTGGCGGCCCCAGGATTGTCAAACAATTGTGCAGGATGAATACTGGTTGTGGGAAAGGCCAGATGGTCCAGGACTCGTTTATCTCAGCACCCTTTTCCGACATGCCAACCGCATATGACCTGAGGCCCTGCAAGATCGGGATCGAGGGTTGCTCGAGCGAAATCTGCTCGAAGTCTGGTCCTCCAGCACGTGCTCTTCGAGACGTGTCGACTTGTCCCGGCTCCCATGCTCGACCTTCTCGTCGGGCTCCTCCCACGCGCAGGGTTCCCCTGGCCCCATCTTCTGGACAGGTGGCAACGCATCGGACAATCTTGCACTGCCCTGATCTGCTGCTGCTAGCTCTGCTGATGCCTCTCACCATTTCGGATGCAACTCCTGGGAGGTCAAATTCTGATTTGCCGTGGTCCGAAATCCGGCTAAATCCGGGTTAATCCAGCATCATCCCGTTTAATCCGGCTTAATCCCGCTTAATCCCGCTTAATCCGGCGGCTTAACCCTGCTTCGTCCGAGGCCCACTCCGGCGTAACAGCTCCCAAATGGGGCTTCATCTTCTTGAATCTTTCCGACGAAAATCTCCCAGTAGTTGCCTCCTAACCTTTATTTTTCACGGGGAATGCCTCGACCCCGATCCGGCGGGACCTCGACCCGGGCCCCGCCTGGGGGGGTGGGCCCCCCCAGGCCCCCCCCCGAGGTCAGCGACGCGAGCGACGCGACGCGGACCTCCGGCGACGGCACCCCGAGCGCCCGCGCCCCGCCCGCTGGCGACGACGAGGACCGCCGGGGGGAGGGGAGCGGACCCTGGCATTGAGTCGGGCCTGTCCCTCCACAGGAGGAGTATTCGAAAATAGTTTAAGAAACAAATATTATTGGGACTATTTCTGGAGTATTTCTGGAATACCATTTGGGAGTATTTGTTTGACTGTTTTTCATATTTCGCTCGACATCCCCCTGTAGGGGGACAGGCCCGACCTAAAGGTATTCCAGATTTCACAATGAAAGGGTGGTGCTCTGATTTCTTGGGAGGTTCTGATTGGAGCTGCCTTGGAGGGTTCCAGTTGGGTCAGGGCGAAGGGACGAACTTTCGTGGCCGGTCTGGGGGGTGATCTACGACTGCTCGTCTGGAAGGGTTGTGAGCCCCCTCCCTGTGGTCACGAAATTTGGGTAGCCATCTATCTGGTCGTACTGCTGCGTCTGAGCCCAAGGCCATCGCGGTAGAGAGCGGAGCAAGGTCGGAGACTGAAGCCTCGGGCGCAGCCGTCAGGCACCTCGATTCATCAGGCGGTGGGGCAGAAAAGGACGAGGGCCCAGGCCTCCTGGCGATTCGGCCACATCGCGCCGGAGTTGTTGGCTGAGATGTTCGAAGGAGAGGAATCGATCGGCACGAGCATTAAGTCGGGCCTGTCCCTCCACAGGAGGAATATTCAAAAATAGTCCAGAAATAGTCTGGGGACTACTTTGCTATTTTTTGGACCGTTTTGGAGTATTGTTTGACTATTTTCGATTGTTCCTCCAAAATCCACCTGTAGTGGGACAGGCCCGACTTCAAACGAGCATCGATGTTTCAGAGGCGCGCGCCGATGTCTTGGATCGGCGCAGAACGCCCACCGGGGAGGGGCCGAGCGCCGAGCCACGAAATCCCGTTGTATCAAACAAAAATGCTACAAACGTTGAGAAACCACCTCGCTTTGGATGCAGCTCCTGGGAGGTCAAATTCTGATTTCGCCGTGGTCCGAAATCGGGCTCAATTCGGCGCAATCCCGCTTAATCTGGCTTAATCCCGCTTAATCAATTCCGCTTAATCCGGCTAAACCCTGCTTCGTCCGAGGCCCACTCGGGCGTAATAGCTCCCATTTGGGGCTTCATCCTCTTTAATTTTTCCGACGAAAGCCTCCCAGTAGTTGCTTCCGAATTTCGCGTGGCCACTTTCCCCCCCCAGCTTTAATTTGAACAAGCGGTCCTGGAGAAGCGCTGCCGAAACAATCGCGAGCCCACCATCTCGAACGCAATATTTGCCAATGTTAAGGTCGGAGGTGGAGGGGGAAAGTTTGCTCTTTTCATTCGGGTGTTGTTGTTGTTGCTGCTGCTGCTGCTGCTGAGCTTGTTGTCGTCGTTGTTTGCATTCGCACTACTGAAGAATAGTTATGGTTGATCACCCCTCTGGTGCACATGTTTTTGTCAATTGAAGTGCCCCTCCTAGCGCTCGCAACCTGTTTTTCATAAGGGAAAGTCTTCCTCCTCAAACTGTGCCCCTGGCCCCCTGTTTGCAACAACAACGGCTCCCACTCGATACCACGAAATTGATTCCAGCCCCCTGCTCCCGCTTGAGACTTCCTCGCAAATTACTCATGAATCGCGCTCCCGCCTGAGACTTCTTCGCAATTTACTCAGACGCCGCGCTCTTGCAACTTAGGAATCGCGCGTTCGCTGGGGACTGCTTCTTCAAATTTACTTAGGAACCGCTCTCTCGCTGGAAACTTCCTGGCGAATGACGCAGAACTCACGATCGATCCGCCCGCTCGGCCCGCCCGCCCGCTCGACCTGGTCTGGTCGCCTGGGCCCGCCTTCCGACCTGTACGCTATGGGTCTGCCCACCCGATCTGCCCGTCTGGTTTTACCACTTGTTTTCTGCTCCTTGCCTCCCTCCTGCTGCTGTTTCTCGTGCTCCATTATTCTCCCTGCCCCTTCCACCCGTCCTCTCTTCCTTTGTTTTAGGGGAGGCACTACATGCGCGTGGCAGGTAAGGAAGATATACCCCTAAGGGGGTACGATCGAAGACGATGAGGGCGGGTACCGAGGGCTTGGGATATACGTATGGATACGCACGTTAGCAGGCATGAGCGAACAGTCTTAACATGATTGGTGTTGTTGTTGCTGCTGCTGTTGTGAGGATTGTTGCTGTTGCTGTTGAACTGTCACTTCTGCAAATGATTGTTGATCCCCCCTCTCCGGTTACCGCTGCACTTTTCAATTTTAGCGTTTCCCCCAGGGTCCGCACCTTGTTTTCAACAAAGCGAGGGGTCACCAAACTGCTTTCTTGGCCCTCGAACTCCAACAACAACGGCTCCCGCCTGGTACCTCTTCACCGTGTATTCCAAAATCGCGCTCTCGCGCGGGACGTCCTCGCAATGTACACAGGAATCGCGCTCTCGCGTGGGACTTCCTCGCCATTCATTCAGACGCCGCGCCCTCGACACTCGGGATTCACGCTCTCGCTTTGGATTTCCTGGTGATTCATTTGGGAATCGCGCTATCGCTCTAGACTTCCTTGCGATTCATGCAGGACGAACGCTTCAGCATCCCGCCTGCTCGACCTGGCCCCTTGGGCCCGCCTTCCCGACCCGCACGTTAGGGTCTACCCGCCCGATCTGCCCGTCTCGTTCTGCTACGTGTTTTCTGCTCCTAGCCAGCTGCTCTCTCTCGTGCTCCATCCTCCTCCCTTCCCCTTGTCCCTTCCTTCCATCCGTCCTCTCTTCCCCTGCCTTAGGGGCTGCACGAACTACAAGTTGCACTTAAGGCAGCTATCTACGCCCAAGGGGGGTACGATCGAATGCGAAGAGTGCGAGTATCGAGGGTTGGGGAAAACGTGTCGAATGGCCCGCGAGTAGACAAGATTGAGCAGTCTTAACATGACTGCTGTTGTCGTTGTTGTGGTTGTTGTTGTTGGTGGTGTTGTTGTGGTTGTCGTTGTCATTGTTACTGCTGCTGATGCTGTTGTTGTTGCTGTTGTTTCCTGGTTGTTCACAGCCTGTGATGTTGCGTCCTCGTTTCGAAGAGACAGCGCTCCGCGTCTTCTCTCACTCCTCCTCCCGTCCCTTGCCTCTGCTCTCCGCGTGTCTCTGTTTCGGCACACCCTCACACGTCTCTTGGCAACATAGGCAGCTCCTCCGAAAGCCCCAGTGGCAGGGTTCGCATGCGTCCCCCAGCACCAATGCGGCGCACCCCTCACATGCTTCGTGGTCACATAGGGAGCTCCACCGAGGGCCCCAGTGGCAGGGTTCGCATGCGTTCCCCGAACCATTGCGGCACACCCCTGACACGTTTCGGGGCCCTAGAGGAAGCTCCTCCGAAGGCCTGAGTGACAGGGGTTCACATGCGCCCCCCCCCCCGCACCATTGAGGCACACCCTCACACGTTTCGTGGGCACACAGGGAGCTCCTCTGGAAGCCCCAGTGGCAGGGTTCGCATGCGTCCCCACGCACCACTTTAGCACTGCTCACACGTTTCGTGGGCCCCATAGGGATCCCCATCCGGAGGCCCCAGTGGCAGGGTTCGCATGCGTCCCCCCTCAATATTTCGGCACTGCCGGGTTCGCATGCACCCCCCCGCCCCATTGCGGCACACCCCTCACACGCTTCGTGGCCCCATAGGGAGCTCCTCCGAAGGCCCCAGTGGCATGGTTCGCATGCGTCCCCTCGCCCCATTGCGGCACAATCCTTTCACGCTTCGAGGCTCAATAGGGGACTCGTCCGAATGCCCCATTGGCAGGGTTCGCATGCGCCTCCCCGCGTGATTTTTGGCACACCCCTCACACGGCTCGTGGCCTCACAGGCAGCTCCTCCAAGGGCCCCAATGGCAGGGTTCGCACGTGTCCCCCTGGACCATTTCGGCACACCCTCACACGCTTCGTGGTCCCATAGGGAGCTCCTCCGGAGGCCCCAGTGGCAGGGTTCGAATGCGCCTCCCCGCCCCATTGCGGCACATCCCTCACACGCTTCGTGGCCCCATTGGGAGCTCCGAAGACCCACTGGCAGGGTTCACACGCGTCCCCCTGCTCCATGTCGGCACACCCCTCACACGTTTCGCGCCCCTTAGGGAGCTCCTCCGAAGGCTTCAGTGGCAGGGTTCGCATGCGTCCCCCCGCACCATTGAGGCACACCCCTCGCACGCTCCGTGGCCCCATCAGGGGGCTGCTCCGAAGGCCCCAGTTGCAGGGTCCTCATGCGTTCTCTCGCCCCATGTCGGCACACCCCTCACACGTTTCGTGGCGTGGTCCCAGAGTGAGCTCCTCTGAAGTCCCAGCTGCCGCGGCCGCATGCGTCCCCCCACCATTTCGGCACACCCCTCACGCATCCCGCTGCCCCACAGGGGCCTCCACTGGAAGCGGCGCCAGCAACGCGGTGCTCACAGCTGCAGATGGCTGGGTCTTTCGCCAGGATGAGTTCCTTCAACCGTCCTCGACCTGAAATTGCTCCTGCTGGGGCCTGGAGGCCGCTCTGGGTCACAAAGGGGGCCATCGAAGGGCGGTCCCAGGACTGGGGAAGCCGGTCCCGGGAAGGGAAGGTCGAGAGTGTCAGGGGCCAGCGGCACCATGAGGAGGAGGAGGAGGAGGAGGAGGAGGAGGAGGAGGAGGAGGAGGAAGAGGAGGAGGAGGAGGAGGAGGAGGAGGATGGGGAGAAGGACGAGAAGGAGGAGAAGGAGAAGAAGGAGGAGGAGGAGGAGGAGGAGAGCGTGGGCCGCACATTAGGTCTCGGCCTCTTCCCCGGGGCCGACTTTTGAGCTACGCGTCTCTCGGGCGTGTGCGTTGTCCTCTCGGCGAGGGCCTTCGAGGAGCCTCTTGGGCCATCTTGCGAAAAAAAGCCTCCTCCTCTTCCTCCTCCTCCTCCTTCTCCTCCTCCTGGATCCTCATCGAGGAGCCTTTTGGGTCCTCCTCCTTTTCCTCCTCATCCTACTCCTTTGGTACATGTCAGCCGGACATGCTTTGCAGAGTCTGCTGCGCAGGCGCAATCGTCTTCTTTCACCCCGCTCGCGCGCCGTCTGGCGCAGGGCTGCTGACCTGACCCTGCGAAACAAGACACGCACGAAGCCGAGAAATGCCTGGGGACTGGACGCCCGAGCAATGGCAAGTGGGGGCGTCGAGGAGGAAGGGGAGGGGAGAGGAGGAAGAAGAAGAAGAAGAAGAAGGAGGAGGCGGAGGAGGAGGGGAAGTGGGGGAGGAGGAGGAGAAGGAGGAGGCGAAGGAGGAGGAGGAGGAGGAGGAGGAGGAGGAGAACGAGGAGGGGCAGGAGAGGAGGAGACGGGAGGAGGAGGGGAAGGAGGAGAGGGAGGAGAATCGGTGCACGGGCACGAAGCCCTTCGGCGGTGCAGGCGGATTTCGTGCGTCGGCGCCGGGGCCTCCCCCTGGCGGCGCCGCTGCCGTGCCCCCGGGGGCGCGCGCTCCAGGTGTTCGCCTGCTGCGCTGCCCCTTTTTTGGGGGGGCCCTCGGCGGCTGCCCGTGGTCGCCACTGGTGGGAAGTCAACTCGATCCTCGGACTTCGATTCTCGACTCTGGGATCTCGATCCTCGATCCTCGACTCTGGGACCTCGATCCTCGATCCTCGATCCTCGCTGCCCTCGATCCTCGACTCCTGGGATCTCGATCCTCGATCCTCGGACTTCGGTTCTCGATCCTTGATCCTCGGCTCTCGGTCCTCTGAACATCACCTCTTCCTCCTCCCACATGCTGGCCTCCGGTAGGCAACATCTATCATCCCCCCGCGGCCCCGAACTTTCTTATCCCTGTGGGATTATTCTCCCTGGGGCTTGGTTAGACGTGTAGATCCTCACCATGGCATTCTAAGCTTTAGGCTAGCGCTCCCGAGCTTGTTCCACGGAGGTCCTCCCGCACCGAGGTCCTTCACGGTACATGCCCCTTCTCCAGGAAGCTCCTGAGACATACATTTGCCGTCACCGAGGCGTTGCAACAGTCAACGCATTCTGTACAAGCAGCCCGTGCCCGTCAAACACGCGCGCGCCAGTTGAGATATGCGTTAATCAGACATGAGGAACTGTCAAACTATTGCGGCAGTCTGCGTGTCAAGGAGGGTCGAACAGTCAGATAGTCAGTATCGCTTTGAATTTGGCTCGAGATTGGGCTTGGCCCCCCCCCGCCGCTCCCCCTCAGCCAGAAGCCTCAGGGGCAGGGGCCCCAATCGAGGAAGGGACAGCGAGAGGCGATCCGTGTATGTTTTCTGCTTCTGCTTGGGTTCCGAAGCCATCAACATTTTCTGTGGGACCCTCTCCGCTGCGTCTCCTTCGTTCCAGTTCAGAACGATGTTCGACATCGTAGATCCGTCAACATCCCACGCATTGCGAAGTGGTGTGGTTTCGTCCCTCGCTTCTGATTCCACATGTCAGGCACTGTGGTGTGCCAGTTGGCATCAGGAAGAATAGCTGGTTGGACTCGTTGCCTGGCCTGCAGTACCTAATCTTCCCCATGAAAGCGCATTAGGTGGGGGCGTTCGTTGAGGAATGTGCCAAGGGCGCTCCAGACTCTGGAGGATTCCTTATATGATGAGGGTGGCGTTCACCGAGCGGGGCCGCATGGCTGTCGCCGACAGGGCCGAGAGAGCCGCCCTGGCGGCGAGGTCGCGAGACGACGCATGAATGTGTTCCCTTGCATGCACGTGCCTGGTTTCGGTGGTACACGCGGAGAGATCTAACAATGTCCTCACCGTATTCGTTGTTTAACGCCTCACGCAGAAAAGCAGCTCCGCACGAGAGACACGAAGGGACCTACCATCCGACGTCGTGAACAAAGAGCACGGAGTCGCAAACAGATCACGGCCAGCACACCGAATTGATCGAGCTCTAGCGACTTGATCGAACTGAGCGAGCACACCGGAGTGACCGCGCCTGCACATCGAACTGATCGAGCTATTTCGATTCGCGGGGGCCAGGGGGCGCAGGTGCTCGCTGTGAGTGTTCTCGTTCGCCTGCGTGCGAAGTGTTCTCACGCCGACATTAAGTCGGGCCTGTCCCCCTACAGGAGGAATGTTCAAAAACAGTCCCAAAATAGTCCGGGGACTATGTTTAAGTTTTTTTGATAATTTTGGAATATGTTTTGACTACTTTTTCATTTTTCTTCCAAAATCCCCCTGTAGGGGGACAGGCCCGACTTGACGCTGACATGCCCAGGCCTCCTCCGCAGCAGAGGCTCTGGTCCACCTGCTCCCGCGCCGGAGGACCTCGCGGCTCGCCGGCCCTCTGCGGCTCGTCGCCATGCGCTCGGCGAAGAAGCTGCAGATGTCGCCGGCCGGTGAGATACGGCAGGGTTGTGGAGGACGATCAATTGAGAGGAAGCATGTTGCCAAACAATTTCCAGATGTCTACAACATGTGTTGAACATGTGTTAAACATGTCAAAAACATGTTTAAAACATGTTTGGACCATGTTTCTTACAATCTAAACACACTTTAAGTTCAATGATAGGGCTGTTAGGTTTTTTCATTGCCGTGGCATCCACAACGGTAGGGGCGTTGGTTCAGGAATGGGCCCAGGAGGCTTCAGACCCTGGGGCGTTGGTTCAGGAATGGGCCCTGGAGGGCGGCGGTACTTTCCATGGGAAATCCACCACTGGGGTTCTACTGGCTTCCAGACCCTGGGATCCTTATTTACGGGTTCCTTATCCAATGCCCCCACCGTAGGGGTCAGCGTGTCGGGAACGATGAGGGAATCGAAGCGCAGTCCCTCGAAGAAGAAAATACACCGTAAACACAAACTTTTGGCGCCCCGTTCGGATTTCTCGGATCCGCGCTGGGCCCCCCTGGCGCCGCCCCTGGCGCGCTCCGCGCGCCAGGGAGGGGGGTCCAGCGCGGATACAAGAAATCCGCGCGGACCGTCGAAAGTCTATGTTGATGCAGTTTTCTTCTTCTATTCTTCCCTTTCAAGTCCTCCTTTTTCACATATCCTTCGGACGACGATTCCCACGATGATTATGTGATGTTGTGGTGGTGATGATGGTTATCCGTGGTGGGCCCTCTGGCCGCCAAGGTGCGCGAGACGCCGCCGATTTCCTCGCACGGTTTCGGGAGCCGTGATGTGTTGTCTTCGCTTACCCAGTTCGGAGAAGGATGTGCGTAACATACCACAGCTGTCGCTCACAGGGCCCAGGGGCTGTAACAATTAATCTAAATATGCATTACCACCCCTCCAGTGTTGGGTTCTCGTTTTAGATAGAGCGTTGCTTGCTACAACCTTCCTCTTCCTCCTCCATCCTCCTGCGTCGTCCTTCTCTTCCTCCGTGCTTCCCTTCTAGTAGCGAACTGCGCAACTGTCGCCACTTTCGTGGGCTCCTGGGCCTCCCTTCCTTGTACCTTTCCAACTGGGGGGCTGCGATGTTTTGAGTAGAATCGCCGCTTTCGTTGGCTCCTGTGAGATCCAGGGGAGGCAGTAGTCACGCAGACCCTTGGGGCACCGCACGGCTCCCTGGGAGGCTGCGAATTGCGCAAATGTCGCCACTTTCGTGGGTTCCTGTGCGGTGCAGCGGAGGCGGTAATCATGCGAGACCTCGCGGCTCCCAGAGAGACCACCAATTGCGCAATTGTCGCCATTTTCGGTGAGGTCCTGTGAGATCCAGCGGAGGCGGTAGTCAGGTGAGACCTCGCGGCATTGTTTTAGGTTGCTAACTGCGCAATTGTCACCACTTCGTCGGCTCGGGGGTCCAGTGAAGGCGGTGGACAGGCGAGACCTCGCGGCCCCCTGTGAGATTGCCAACTGCGCAGCCGTCGCCATTTTCGTAGGCTCCTGGTGGGTCCAGCGAAGGCGGTGAACAGGCGAGACCTCGCGGCTCCCTAAGATATTGCGAATTGCGCAAACGTCGCCGCCTTCGATGGCTCCTGTAAGGTGCAGCGGATGCGGTAGTCATGCGAGACATCGCGGCTTCCTGGGGGGCTGCGAATTGCGCAAGCGTCGCCGCTTTCGATGGTTCCTGTGATATCCAGCGGATGCGGTAGTCAGGCGAGACCTCGCGGCTCCCTGAGAGGCTGCCAACTGCGCAATAGTCGCCATGTTCGTGGGCTCCTGGGGGGTCAGCGGAATAGCTCGTTTCGCAGATGCATGCGAGACTTCGCGGCTCCCAGGGGGAGGCTGCCAGCTGCGCAACAGTCCCACTTTCGGGGGCTCCTGGTGGGTCAAGCGGAGTAAAGCGTTTCGCAGATGCAGGCGAGAACTCGCGGGTCCCTAGGGGCCTGCCAGTTGTGCAGCCGTCGCCATGTTCGTGGGTTCTTGGCAGGTCCAGCGGAATATATATATATATATATATATTGTCACCCGTTCCTCCTCCTCCTCCTCCTCCTCCTCCTATTCCTCCACTTCTGTCCCATGTTATATGTTCCTTGTCGTGCTTGTTGTCGCCGTCCCTGTGGCGATCTGAGTTCCGCAGGTGCGCGACGCGCGTGGTCCGACTTTGTTTGGCGACGTGTTTCAGAGTGTTGCGTAGCTCGCAATGGGTTCTTCTGTGTGGAGCGTTCACATTATGTCTCGCCTCGCGTTGAGCACATGTTGGGCACGCCTCGGGTAAGCTCTGTAGCATTATGTGGTATAGCACGCGATACCCAGTGTTCTGGGTTGTCGAGAAATCCGATATATGTCGTATGTTAAAGAATCCTCATCTACGGTCTGGATGGGCGCAACGTGCAATAAGGCTTCTCCCCAGGGCTCATAGGGTGATAACGTGTGACACACTTGCGCCCCCGCCCGGAAAGGAGTGGTAGCATGTGTGTGCCGATTTGCCGCGCCTGGATAGCATTACTTGTGTTGAACAGTTCCGGGAATACCTATACAAGACTAACGTGACATGTTCTGTCCCCGAGTGAGAGAAACCCTTGACATGTATTCTCCTTCATTGTGGTGGTCACAGGACAATCGGTTCTTAGTCCTGCGAAAGCAGTAACATGCAGCATTGTCACCGCAAGGGCTTAGGGTGCGTAACATGTGACACGTGAGGTGTGACATAGTACGAGTTCCAGGCCTTATTCGACCCTCGCACAGTACGATGTCAGGTATACATTATGCTGCATCGCTTGAGAGTTGAGATTGTGCGTAACACCCCGCAGTTGTGGATACGAGTGAGAGGGGGCGGGGACATCGGAAGTCCGCGAGGCAGTGGAGAAACCCGCTGCAGACGTTTTATTGTTACAGAAATTGCACAACGAGCCCGCCGCAGGCGCCGATTTTTTCGGTAAAGCAAAGTGGGTGGGTCGCGGGTGGATCGCGGGTGGGTCGCGCGTGGGTCGCGGGCCAGGTCGCGGGTGTGTCGCGGGTAGGTCGCGGGAGGGTCGCGGGCGGGTCGCGTGGTGGATCGCGGGTGGGTCGCGGGTTGGGTCGTGGGTGGCAGTTTGAGTCGCAGGTGGATCGCAGGGTGGGTCGCGGGTGGGTTGCGGGGTTGGTCGCGGGTGGGTCGCGGGTGGGTCGCGGGGTGGGTCGCGGGGTGGGTCGCGGGTGGGTTGCGGGTTGGGTCGCGGGGTGGGTCGCGGGGTAGGTCGCGGGGGGGTCGCGGGGGGGTCGCGTGTGGGTCGCGGGTTGGTCGTGAGTGGGTCGCGGGTGGATCGCGGGCGGGTTGCGTGGTGGGTTGCGGGTGGGTCTCGGGGTGGTTCGCGGGGTTGGTCGCGGGGTGGGTCGCGGGGAGGTCGCGGGTGGGACGACGACAACAACAACGCAACGCAACGGCAACAACAAGCAGAGTCCGCGCCTTGGAGTCCCACTTCGGCCAGGCCGTGCGGTCCCTTCACTCTGACGAGTGGCCACGCTTTACCCCGATCGAACATTTTACCAGCCTCGAACTTATCCCTATCCCTAAGATTGACACGCCAAAAGGCGATGACACTCTTAGGGATTCGCCTTCAAAAGATAAGGGAATCCCTAAGATTGGCATCGTGATGAGGAGATGCCCAGCATAGGGATAGGGATATGTTCCAGGCTGGTAAACAATACCAAAACCATGTGGTGGCTGCCTCCCCCAGAATGGAGAGGCCACAGCAAGTAACACGGATCGTCCCCGAGGCCATGGAGGCTCGTCACATGCGGAGACTCGCGCGCTCCCAATTTCAGAAAATGACCGTATCACGTCACAGCTGCAGCATCGTACAAACTTTTTGGTCGGCGGGTCGAGAGCGGGCCTCTTCCGGTTAAGAGCTAGGCGGGGCGCGCGAAGCACTAATTGGGGAGACATGGCGCGGGCGGGCGGGGCCTCAGGCGGCCGGAGGGTGCGGAGAACAGGCGGTGCCGAAGAGCTTGCACTGGAAAAAGCATCATACAAACCAGCCCATTTCTTTTCACGCATACCGACGCGGTTGTAACATGTGGCGAGTGAGTGGCACACTTCATAAGCCAGGACCATACGAGCGCTCCGAAAGGCACTCCTCGCGGGCCGTGTTCGACGGCTGCTCCTCCTTTCCGCATCGTGTTCCGCCTCCGCCTCCGTCTCCTCATCATGCTCGCATTTTCCTTTCTGGCCCGACGCAGGCACAATAGGCCGAGAGGGCGCCCCTGCAACTTGGCCATACGCCCCCTGATGGTTCCGCAGTGCTTCTGCCGCAGTGCAGGGCATCTGGTCGTCAGGCGGTCGTTGCTTTGCAAGCAGCGTCGTGCGCGCGGCCGTGGCCCAGCCAGGCTCAGGTGGTAGTTGACGAGGCGCACTGTGTATCAAGGCCAGCCCCGCCGTTCGGCAGAGTGACCAATTGATGAAGGTCATGGGATGGGAGGGGGGTGGCGAGTGCGAAGTGGCAAGCGTAGCTGCGGTGCTCATGATAGCGTGCTTCTCCTTGTGCCCGCATCGACCACGTGCACTGGGCGACTGGAACAATTGCGCTCGGCGATTTGATTTCGTCCAGGAGTCATTATGAGAATTCGGGAGGAACCAGTCAGAGGGTAAAATGATTCGGATCGGCTTAATGGTTAGCCAATCAGCCGTGTGACAAGTCTTTGTCATGATAGGATGTTTGCCCCTGTGTGTCATGTCGATCTCCACCCGGTAACTACATTGCCCATTCCATATTGTTTCAGAGTATTTGCTCTGCGACGGCTTGTGGCTGAGCCCGCAACGTAACGCAGAAGTCTCGCAGATGTTGCTAGCAACGAGGGGTACGCGTTTGGTGTAATGGGCAAGGCCAGGGAAGATGACGATCTGAGGCATGCAACAGGCGCCGGATAAGAGCACTGCAGGCCTAGAGGTGCGAGGGCGGAGGAGGAGGGCGGGGGAGGAGGGCGGAGGAGGGGGAGGGCAGAGGAGGGGGGCGGAGGAGGGGGGCGGAGGAGGAGGGAGGAGGAGGAGGAGGAGGAGGTGGAGGAGGAGGAGGAGGAGGAGGAGGAGGAAAAGGAGGAACGAGCACGGCAATCGTCTACAGACCCCTGGGTCTCCCGCCAGGCTCCGTTGCCCCCCCCCTTACTGTATGGTGGGCCAGTCGCGACCCATAAGTACCAAGCTCAGCCCCGAAAAGCGGGGAGGGGGGCACAAAAGCAAAAAAAAGTCAGCCAGTCGGCAACAGATCTGTGTAATAACTTGACACGTTCCGTCCTGGTGCCCTGGGAATGCCTCCTGGAAGCCTTATCCCGCTGCTGGGGGTTAGGAACTCATATGTTTTCACACTTGTCCCGCCCTGGGGCGTTAGGGACCCACGTGTTTTCACGCTTGTCCCGCTGTGGGGCGTTAGGCTACAAGCCCGAAAAGGCATCTGCGCACCAGTCGCCAACGGCCCAATAACCTCACAACAGGGCCGTATGCGCCAAGGCCCAATAACTAATACCGCAGGGGGGTCCGCGCATGTACCGCTACCGATGCTCCACAGACCTCTCCCGAAATGCCCTCGGAGGCTTCTGGACAGTCTATGCCCCTCGAGAGCCTCCTCGGAGGCTTCCCGGAAGCCTCCTCTGACGCCTCTCGAACAACTTCTCGGACGCCTCTTGAGGATCTTGCAGGGGCATCTGACGGATCTCTGAAGGATCCCTGAAGGATGTCGAAGGGATCCCCGAAGCATGCTTGCATTATATTTCGGTGTTAGTTGAAATAGTTCATAATCGTACAGTTGATACGGCTGCTGCACGGAGCTCTTATGACCGTATGAATCGCATAAAGATTTAGCCAGGATCCTTTGAGGAAGCCTTGTGGCCGACATACCAAAGAAGGGCCTCTTAGGGATCTCTAGGGTCTCTTACGGTACGGTGGAGCTCTCATCGATATGTGATGGAGTTGTGCTGGATATCATAAGGATGTATTAAGGATCTCGTGGGGATCTCTTACGGGTCTTTTGATGATTTTTTGGAGAGCGTTCAAGGAGCTCCCAATGAGGCCCTATGGGGCCATTCAGATTCAGGATCTCGTACCTGGTTGTGATTGGCCCCCAACAGTGGTCGGGAATTCTGAAGATTGGCTGGGATACGTACACGTGTCCAGTAGTTTGTCCCGTGCCCCCCCTCTCCTCCCCCCGTAGGCCTTTCGCGGGAGAGGAGAGGGAATTGGAGAGCGGGGAAGGGTAGGGGGGGGGGGAGAAACAAATTTGACGGCGCCGCGAATCACGGCAGGTGCAATCACCACAAGTGCAATGACGATTGCTCAGGAGGCAAGCGGGAAGAGAAGGAGAGAGGAGGAGGAGGAGGAGGAGGAGGAGGAGGAGGAAGAGGAGGAGGAGGAGGAGGAGAAGAAAGCATAGGAAACCGAGGGAGAAGGAACATTGACGAGCAATAAGGAGCGAGGAGAAAGGAGGAGAGATGAATGGTGAGGATAGAGGAGGGGAAGAAGGAGGAGGAGGACGCCTCTCTCCCCACAAGTCCTTGCATGCATGTTGGCTCGTTGCTCGAGGCGTCCCCTTCAAAGACGGGGCCCCGTGGGCACGAAGGTCAGGCGAGAGGAGCGCGCCAGTGAGGGGACATGGATATAGAAGAGGTGCCCAGCGACAGCCCGGCGCATGGCCGGCATACAGGTTTAGCTTCCGTCGCTGACCAAGAAAAACCCGACGAAGTCTCAGGCGAAAAGGGGCCGTCCTCCACCCGTGTAACTGTTCCCCTGGTCTGGCCTCCCCCCCCACACGCCATTCCGCGCGACGCTGGTTCAGTAGAGAGAGCTGGCGCAGGCGCGCGCGTGGGGAGGGAGGACGGAGGAGGAGGAGGAGGAGGAGGAGAGGAGGAGGAGGGAGGAAGGAGGAGGAGGAGGGGGGAGGAGGGGAGGAGGAGGAGGAGGGAGAGGAGGGGGAGAGGGAGGAGGAGGAGGAGGAGGAGGAGGAGGAGGAGGAGGGAGGAAGGAGGGAGGGAGGGAGGGAGGGAGGGAGGGAGGGAGGAGGAGCAGGAGGAGGAGGGAGGGGGAGGAGGATCGGGAGCCTCACCTAGAGATTTGCACCCCGACGGGGCCCGGCCCCCTCCGCTCGCCTGGCGCGGCGGCCGCCGAAGCCGCCCGGCAGGCCCAGGCTCTGGACCCCGAGGGCTCGCGCTCCGGAGAACGGCGGCGGCGCCCCCGCGAAGCCTCCGGAGAACCGCTGGCGCGCAGAGCTCCCTGCTCGGCGGGTGGTGGCGGAGGCGCCTCCTCTCGAGGTGGCGCCAACCGGGAGCCGGCGGTAAAGCGGCAACCTCGGCTACCGCCGGGAACTCGTAGAGCTTCCGTGCCATGTATGTGAATGGCATGCGAGGGCTGTCCTCCCCCAGCCCTCCTCCTCCTCCTCCTCCTCCTCCTCCTCCTCCTCCTCTTCCTTCTCCTCCTCCTCCTCCTTCTCCTCCTCCTCCCGCATGCAGCGCGCGCGAGGATGTGCGGTCTCATGGAAGTGTGCTGGGCAGCTCCTCAGCTTGCCCACAGCTCGTGGTGGTGGAGGCGTCTCCTCTCGAGATGGCGCCAGCATTTAGTGGGGCATGTCCATGTACAGGAGGAATGTTCAAACATTGCCAAGCAAATCATATGGGGACGATTTTTGATTATGTCCGATTATGTTTGATCATGTTTGGTCTATGTTTCAGTTGTCTTCCAAGATCCGCCTGTAGGAGGACGTGCCCGACCTAATTCTAACATGGATTGAGGCGCGTGGATTAGCAACCAGTCCCGTTTCCACACGAAGTTGGCGCGCACCGTCGCCGAGGGAGGCGGCACTTTGCCTCGATTGTCGGGGGTACCCTCCCGCATCCATGGATTTAGCGCACACGCGCCAGATCCACGGTCCCCTAATCCAGGTCAGCGTGCGCCCGATCTTCGTAATGCCCTCTATGGCACACCAGGTATGTCGACCAACTCCAGTCTTGTCCCGAGGAGGGGGTAGGGGGGGCTTTCCCGATGCGATGTTGTCCCTGTCCCGGCTTCCCGGGCATGTAATGACACGTCCTGTTTTTTCGCGTCTTGATTTTCGCACGAAGTGAGCATGTCTGGTTCCTCCTCCCCCTCCCCCTCCCCCCTCCCCCTCCTCCTCCTCCTCCTCCTCCTCCTCCTCCTCTCCTTATCCTCCTCGTCCTCCTCCTCCTCCCTCTCCTCCTCTCCTCCTCTCCTCCTCCTCTTCCTCCTCCTCCTCCTCCTCTTTGATGTTGGCCAGACCCTAAGCACGATGCTCGGAGCGTTTATCTCCTCCTCCTGCTCCTCCTCCTCCTCCTCCTCCTTCTCCTCCTCCCCCCTCTTTCTTCTTTTCCACCCCCCTCCCCTTCATACTCCTCCTCCTCCTCCTCCCCCCCCTCCCTCCCTCCCTCCCTTCTCCTCCTCCCCCTTCTCCTCCTTGTCCCTCCCCCCGCTCCACCTCCTCCTCCTCCTCCTCCTCCTCCTCCTCCTCCTTCTCCTCCTCCTCCTCCTCCTACTCCCTTACGACGCGAGCCTGTCTGGGTCCGCCTTGCGTTGGGACAGCGCGCGCCGCAGGCCCACCCTTGGCGCCGACGGCTCGGACCCGGCGCAGCCCTCGAGGCCCCCCCGCGGCGGCGGCGCCGAGGGGCCGCGGGCGCCCAGGGCGGCCCGGAGCGCGGAGTCCGCCGCTGCCCGGCGGCTGCGCGTGGTGGCGGCCCCGCCTCTTTGAGACCGTTTCGATCGCCAAAGTGACTTTGGGTGCGTGCTGCGTGCTCACCGGGGCCCACCCGATCGCTGAGCGCGAAGCGGTAGTGGCTGCCTGCGCGCTTGGATTTGGCCACCATGCGCCCCTCCTAGCCCGCGCACTACAGGGCACTCTTGCCTGGGATCTCTTTTGCGTGCAGCCGACCGTTTTTGTTTATCCCCTGGCGATGCGGTCGGGAACTTTCTGGAGCGGTCGGACTGGGGTATAAGCTCCCCGCGTCATCCCCTCCCACTGGTCATCGCCCTCCTCCCCCTCCTCCCCCTCCTCCTTCTCCTTCTCCTCCTCCTCCTCCTCACCTCCTCCTTCTCCTCCATGCGGACGGACCGAGGTACAAGATTGAGGCCGGTTCGGGGAGGGTGCCGTGCTGTTCTCTTGTGCATCCTGCGGGAGGGCACCCTCGAAGATTCTTCGGTTTGGGCGGCGGAGGATCTCGTGTTCCTGAAAGCTGCTCTTTTTGTCCCAGGCCCGACTGGACCGTGTCGCGGCTCCGGATATGGCCCACCACGCCTCGGCGCGCCACGCGAACCTCCACAGGTCTTCAGCACCCCCTCCAGCAGTTTGCAAACGGTTGCCACTGCGAAGGCCTTACGGCCTGTGCCGCCGACCCTGGCAGGGATAGCTCCCTCGGGACCTTCGCTGGCGACGCCCCTCGGGACCCGCCGGGGCCCCAGGGGATTCGGCGGCATTCTGGCCCGGGACCCCCTCCCCCTCCCCTCCCCTCCCCCCTCCCCTCTCTCCCCATCCCCTCTCCCCTCCCCCCTCCCCTCCCCTCCCCTCCCCTCCCCCTCCCTCCCCCCCTCCCCTCCCTTCCCCCCCCATCAGGGGAAAACAGTTCTAAAAAATCAGCCTGAGTACGACGTTCCTTGTTCTTGTTTCTCAGTTGCCGTGGAATTCGCGACGACCGCGACGACGACCACGACGACGGCGACGGCGACGGCGACGGGGACGACGATGACGACTCTGATTGAAAAGCGTCTCACACACGCCGACGCATCGGCAGATTGATTCCAGGAGCCAATTGTGGGTTGCCAACACCCAACAATGTTCGGCAAATAATGATTCCGCCGCCGTCGTCGTCGTCGCCGCCGTCACCGTCGACGTCGCGGTTGCCGTCGTCCCTGCATGACGGCCACCACCACCACCACCATGATTACCACTACCACGACGACGACGACGACGACGACTACTACAACCACTACAACTATGCATGCTACTACGACTACCACTACCACTACCACAACCACCTACTATCACGACTGTTATTATTATTACTACTACTACTACTACTACTACTACGACTACTACTACTACGACTACTGCTACTATCGCGATCACTACGGATACTACGACTACTGCCACTATTACTACAACTACTGCTACTACTACTACTACTACTGCTGCTACTACTACTACTGCTACGAATATTGCTGCTACTGCTACTATTACTTTCACTACTATTTCGATGACTATCACTACTACGATTACTGCTATTACACTAGTTCGATTAGCGTGACTACGAAACCGACGACGACTAGTACTAATACGACTACTACTAGTAGTACTACTACTACTACTACTACTACTTCTACTACTAGTAGTACTACTACTACTACTACTACTACTACTACTACTTCTGCTACTACAACTACTACGACTACAACTACTACTATTATTACTACTACTACTACTTCTACTACTACTATTGCCACTACTTTCAAAACCACTACTAATATTACTACTTTTACTATTACGAGTAGTATCTACTCCTTCAACTACTACTACTACTACTACTACTACTACTACTACTACTACTACTACTACCCATGCTCTCATTACTACTACTACTACTACTACTACTACTACGACTACGACTACGACTACTACTGCGAGTATTACTACTACGACTACTGCCACTACCACTACTACTACTACTACAACTACTACTAATAATGATAATAAAACTAATAATAATACTACGAAACTTATTAATACGACTACTACTACGACTACGGCTACTACCATTCAGATTGCTAGTACTACTATTACTACTACTGCTACTTCGGATGTTGCTACACTACTGTTACTACTATTACTACTACTACTCATAATCTTACTGCACCAACGGTTCCCACGACTAGTGTACTACTACTACTACTACTACTACACTTCGACAACTAATATTTTTATGGCTATTAATACGACTACTACTACTACTACGATTGCTACTACTGCTTTTGCGACTACACTTATTCCGAATATTCCTACGACTAGGATATGTTCATTAATCTCTTTGTAACTACCACTTTTGCTACCACGACTGCGGCTTCCACTACGTCTAGCACTACTGCTACCATCGCTACTACTACTGCTACTACTACTACCACTACTACTACTACTACTACTACTACTACTACTACTACGAATACCCTTACTGCGACGATTCCGACTACTACTACTACTACTACTACTATTACTACTACTACTACTACTACTATTACTACTAGTACCACTATTGCTACTCGCACTGTTGCTGCTACTACGGCGACGACGGCTACTACTACTATTTATGTCTACTGCTACTTCTACTACTTCTAGTCGGACTACTACATGAACTAGTGCTACTACTGCTTCTATTGTTAATACAACTCTTAAGTTTAGTAGTAGTACTACTACTACTACTATTGTTACTACGACCACTACGACTTCTTTTGCGATGGCTACTGCTACTACTACTTCTATTATTGCTTCTAGTTCTATCACTACTACAACTACTAAGGCTATCTCTAGCACTGCTACTACTTCTAGTTCTATTTGTAGTATCGCTTCTTCTTATACTTCTGCTATTACTACGACTATTACTGCTATTTCTAACGCTACACTGCTACTTCTACTGCTACTACTACTACTACTGCTACAACTATTGTTACTACTCCGACGGTTACTAGTGCGACTAGTACGACTAATCCGACGGCTACTACTACTGTTACTACCCCGACGGCTACTACTATTACTGCTACTACTACTTTTGTTTCTACTACGACTACGACCACTGCTGCTACTGCGACCACCTTTACTATTATTACTACTTACATGAAATTTCGACGGCTACGATTACTACTACTACTACTATTACTACTACAACTACTATTTCTACTACTACCAGTCTGCTGCTACTACGACGACTTCTGACACTCCTATGGCTACTACTACTACGACTGCTACTACTATTGCTACTACTACTACTACTACTACTACTTCCTGCCACTACTACTACTACTACTACTACTACTACTACTATGATTGCTTCTGCTAGTACTTCTGCGACTACTACTACGACTACTCCTACTACTACTACACTACTACTACTACCACTTCAACTACCACTACTGACATCACCACAGCCACCACTACAACAAGGACTACTAGTACGATCATATTATTACTTGTATGTTTTTAATGATTTTTAATGCCACCACTCCTATTACCACTACTACTACCACTACTAGTACTACTCCTACTACTACTACTACTACCACTACTACTACTACTACTAGTACTACTACTACTACTACTACTACTACTACTACTACTACTACTACTACTAGTACTACGATTACTACTACTACTAGTACGAGCACTCCTACGTCTACTACTACTACACCCCTACTACATTAACAACAACAACTACTACTACTACTACAACTACTACTAGTACTACTACTACTACTACTACTACTACTACTTCTACTACTACTACTACTACTACTACTACTACTACTATCACTATTTCTACTACTACTACTATTACTACTACTACTACTACGGCTACTACAACCACTGCTACCACTGCTAATGATACTGATACTACTTCTGCTTCTACCACTACTACTACTACTACTACTACTACTACTACTACTACTACTACTACTACTAGTACTACTGCTGCTGCTGCTGCTGCTGCTACTACGACTACTACTACGACGACGACTACTACTACTACTGCTACTACTACTACTACGACCACAACTACGGCTGCTACTACTGCTATTCCCTAATCAGAGTTTGCCTCTGCAGGGGTCCTAGCGGATGCATATGGTTAGGTTAGGTTTGCCGCCGATTTTCGCCGCACGCCCGGGTGCCGGGGTGCCTGGGGGTGCCCGGGGGCCGTTTCCCCCGGGGGTGCCCGGGGGTGCCCGGGTGCCTGGGCGTGCCCGGGGATGCCCTATAGCCCTAAGCCTTATAGCGTTATGGCCCCATCGCCCAATAGCCCTAAAGCCCTACAGCTCTATAGCATTATAGTGCCCTAGCCCTACAGCCCTGATTGGGGTTTTTCTCCGGTATCATTCCTACTACTACTACTGCTGCTACTACTTCTACTACTACTACTACTACTACTACCACTACTATTACTCCTACTACTACTACTACTACTACTACTGCTACTACTACTACTACTACTACTGCTACTACTACTACTACTACGACTACTTCTACCACGCAAACTATTACTACGACTACTACTACTACTACTACTACCACTACTACTACTACTACTACTACTACTACTACTACTACTAGTACTACTTCTACTACTACTACTACTACTACTATCACTACTACTACTACTACTACTACTACTACTACTACGACTGCTACTTTTACTATTTTTACTACTACTACTGTTACTACTACTACTATGACTGTTACTACTACGACGACCACTACTACTACTACTACTACCACTATTCCTACTATCACTACTAGTACTACTACTACTTCTTCTACTACTACTTTTACGACTACTATTACTACTACTACTACTACCACTACTACTACTACTACTACTACTACTACTACTACTACTACTACTGCGACTACTACTCGACTACTACTACTACTACGGCTACTACTACTACGCTTACTACTACTACTCCTACTACTATTACTGCTACTACTACTACTACTACTGCTATTACTAGGACTACTACAACTACTACTACTACTACTACTAATACTACTACTATTTCTATTTCTACTACTACTACTACTACGACTACGACTACTACTTCCACTACTACCTTTACTACCACTAGTACTACTACTACTACTACTACTACTTCTACTACTACTACTACTACAACTACTACTACTACTACTACGACTACTACTACTACTACTACTAGTACTACTATTTCTGTTACTACTACTTCTACTACTACCACTACTACTACTACTACTACTACTATTACTACTACTACTACTACTGCTACTACTACTACTACTACTACTACTACGACTACTACTACTATTACTATTCCTACTACTACGACTGCGACGACTACTACTAGTACTACTGTCACTACTACTGCTACTACGACTATTACTACCTTTACTACTACTACGAGTACTACTACTACTACTATTACTGCTACTACTACTACTCCGACGACGACTACTACTACTACTACTACTACTACTAGTACTACTACTATTACTACCACTACTACTACTACTACTACGATTACTACGACTACTACTATCACTGTTACTACTACTACTACTACTACTACGGCGACAACTACTGCGACTACTTTTTTCACTATAATTGTTTTTCTACTACTACTGCTACGACGACGACGACGACGACTACTACGGCTACTACTACAATCGTACTACCACTGATAGTACGACGACTACTACTACTACTACTACTACTACGACTACTACCACCACTACTACCAGTACTTTCACTACTACTACTACTACTGCTACTACTACTACTACTACTACTACTACTACTGCAGCTACTACTATTACGACTACGACTACTGCTACTACTACTACTACTACTACTACTACTACGCTTACTCCTACTACTACTACTACTACTACCACTACTATGACTACTACGACTACTACCACTACGAATGCGACCACTACTATTACTATCACTATTACTATTACTACTACTACTGCTACTGCTACTACCACTTCGGCTACTACAACTACTTCTTTTACTACTACGTTCATTATTACTAATACTACGACGACTACTACTACTATTCCTACTACCACTACTAGTATGACTAGTACTACTACTACTACTACTGCTACGATGACTTACTACTACTACTACTACTACTACTACTTCGACTACTGCTACTACTACTCCTACTACGACTAGTACTGCTACTACGACTACTACGACTACTGCTACCACTACTACTACGATTACTCCTACTACGACGACTGATACTACTTCTACTACTACGTTACTACTACTACTACTACGACGACTACTACTACCACGATTCCTACTACCACCACTAGTACTACTACTACTACTACTACTACTACTACTACTACTACTACTATTGCTACTACTACTACTACTACTACTACTACTACTACTACTACTACTACGACTACGACTACTACCACTACTACTACTACTACTACTACTACTACTACCACTACGGCTACTACTACTACTACTACTGCTACTACTACTACAACGACTACGACTACTAAGACTACTTCTGCTACTACTGCTACTACTACTGCTTCTAATTTTCCTACAACTACTGCTACTATTACTACTACTACTACTTCTTCTTCTACGTCGACTTCTACTTTTACTACTACTTTCACCACTACTACTACTACTACGGCGACTCCTGCTACTACCCCCACTGTCAC
>CAUYUJ010022367.1:55000-80000 GCA_963575745.1 Prorocentrum cordatum
CGGTGGTGGTGGTGGTGGTACGGTGGTTTTCTGGTGGTGTTGGTGGTAGTTGTGGTGGTGGTGGGTTAGGGTGGTTGTGGTGGTGGCGGTGGTGGTGTGGTGATTTGTCTTGGTGGTTGTGGTGGTGGTAATGGTTGTGGTGATGGTGGTGGTGGGTTGCGGTGGTGGTCGTGTAGGTGGTGGTGGTGGTGGTGGTGGTACTGGTTTGTTGTGGTGGTGGTTGTTGTGGTGGTGGGTGGTGTTGGTGGTGGTGGTGGTGTGGTGGTTTGAAGTGGTGGTGGTGGTGTGTTGTGGTGGTGGTGGCGGTCATTTGTTGTGGTGGTGGTTGTGGTGGTGGGTGGCAGTGGTGGTAGTGGTGGTGGTGGTGATTTGGTGATGGTGTGGTGGTGGTTTGTGGTGGTGGTGGTGGTGGGTTGCCACAGTGGTGGTAGTGGTGGTGGTGGTGATTTGGTGATGGTGTGGTGGTGGTTTGTGGTGGTGGTGGTGGTGGGTTGCGGTGGTTGTGGTGTTGGGTGGTGGTGGTGGTTTTTGTGGTGTGGTGGTTTGTCACGGTGGTGGTGGTGGCGATGGTGGTGGTGGTGGCGGTGGTTTGTGAAGGTGGTGTTGGTGATGGTGGTGGTGGCGGTGGTGGTGGTGGTCGTGGTGGTTTGTGGTGGTGGTGGTGGTGGTGCTGGGTTGTGCTGCTGGTAGTAGTGGTGGTTGTGGCGGTGGTGGTGGTCTGGTAGAATGTGGCGGTGGTGGTGGTAGTGGTGGTGGGTTGTTGTGGTGGCGGTGGTGGTGGTGTGTTGTTGTTGTGATGGTGGTGGTTCTGGCTGTGGTGGTGATGGTTTGTGGTGGTTTGGTGGTGGTGGTGGTGGGTTGATGTGATGGGGGTGGTGGTGGTGATGGCGGTGGCGGTGGTGGTGGTGGTGGCGTGGTGGTTTGTGGTGTTGGTGGTGATTGTGGGCTGTGATGTTGATGGTGGTGGTGCTGCTGCTGCTGGTAGCGGTGCTGGTGGTGGGTTGGTGGTGGGTGGTGGGTGGTGGTGTTGGTGGTGGTGGGGGTTGTGGTGGTGGAGGTGGGTGGTTTGTGGTGGTGGTGGCGGGTGTGGTGATGGTGGTGGTTGTGGTGCTTGTGGTGATGATGGTGGTACTGGTGTGGTGGCTTGCGGTGGTGGTGGTGGTTGTGGTGGGTTGTGGTGGGTTGTGGTGGTGCTGGTGGTGGTGCTGGTGGTGGTGGCGTTTTTGGTGGTGGTGGTGGTGGTGGTGGTGGTGTAGTGGTTTGTGGTGATGGTGGTGGTTGCGGTGGTGGTGGGTTGTGATAATTATGGGGGTGGTGGTGGCGGTGGTGGTGGTGTTGTGGTTTGTGGCGGTGGTGGTGGTGGTGTTGCCCTATGCTCTTCCCGCCACCGTGTTTTGGCCTTGGGTCGGAGTTCTCATGGATGCCTCTTGAGGTCTCGTCAGAAGGGTCTCGGGGGCCTCTAAGGATCCTGTGTGAAGCCTCGTAAACCTTCCCAAGGGCCTCTCGGTGGCTTCTGGGGGGCGAGGGCTCGATATGGCGATCTGTGTGTTCCCTCTGCGGCCTCTGGGCCCTCTCTGGTAATCGTCGCTGCGTCCCCGCCATCGGCGCTGCTGGCCGGCGCCAGCGCCGGCGCTGGCGCCGGCGCGACGCGAGGGGGGCGGTTGGACCCCCCCCCCTCCCCTTGGCCTTCTTTGGCTATCGACGCTGCGTCCCCGCCGTCGGCGCTACTGGCGGCCGCCAGCGCTGGCGCCGGCGCCGCCGGAAGGGGGGGGTCTCGGGAAGGGGGGGGTCAGGGGGGAGGGGATCCCCCCTGGTTCTGATCGACGGCGCCGAGTGTTCGGGGGGGGGGCCCACCCCCCAGTTCGGAACGCGCCGCCGACAGTTCCCAAGGCAAGCGCCCGTGCAACGCGCTCTCTTCCTCCTACTGACTCTCGCCCATTCTCACCCACCAGACCACCGCTCTCAGGTGGAAGCCACGCTGCGGCATCGCGAGAAGATTTTCGAGGAGCAGATGGAGGCGCAGGACAGATCGTCAACTCGTGGTACTATCCTCGTTAGTTCGAACTATGTGTGTGTGCGCGTCTTCGTGTTTTCCAGGTGGTGCGTCCTGATTTACCTTCTGCTGCGCTTCGTTATCAGTGGGGTCCTATGCTTTTCTGCCGCCTGGAATTGGCCAGCTCTCGCGTGGATGGTGCGAGCGTATGCGCGTGAGCATGGGCGCGTAGGCATCGCGCGCATCGCTTGGCTTCTTCTTGATAGCCAAGTCTGGGCACATGTAGCGGCACCTCGTCGGGTGGGCCATCCGTCCGATTCCAGCGGCCAGCCCCCCGCTCCTGAGGAGGAAGAGGAGGAAGAGGAGGAGGAGGAGGAGGAGGAGGAGGAGGAGGAGGCGGAGGCGGAGGAGGAGGAGAGGGAGGAGGAGAAGGATGAGGAGGAGCAGGGGCAGGCGCAGGAGCAGGAGCAGCCCCGTGGGACCTGACCCCCGCCCTGCCCGCCCCACCCCCCAGGCCTGTGGACTGGTGCGCTGCTGCCCCTCTCACGCCCGAAAAAACCCCTGGCACGCCAGTGCGGGCCGTGGGCTCGTCCCGTCCTTCTTTAGGGGGAGGAACAATGACATTAACAGAACAACTCGTCGGATCGGCGCTGGAGGCGCCGCCAAGGGGGTTTAGCGCGGATCCGAGGAATCCGCGCTGACCTCCGAGTTGTTATATCTATGTTATTGTTCGTTCCTCTACTCTGTATCTCTGAATAGTTCTGAGGGTACCTGTAGTCCGGGGTGGGTACCTGTAGTTTGGGGGAGGGTTACCTGTAGTCCGGGAGGGGGTACCTGTAGTCCGGGCGGGGTACCTGGAGTCCAGGGGAAAGGTATTTGTAGTCCGGGGGGGGGGTACCTGTGATCCGGGGAGGGGTCCGCGCGGGGGTACCTGTAGTCCGGAGGGGGGGGGGTTCGGCGTGCGGGTGTCTGCGCGCGCGGGATTGCACGCGCATCACTGCACACGACACGCGCACGCGCACGCGCGCTGACACGCACATGCTTGGCGGGCCGCTCTGGCTCCCAGGGGATAGCGAACTCAGGGGGTCCTGTAGCTTCAGGGAGTACCTGTAGCGACCAACGGGGGTACCTGTAGTCCGGGGGGGGGTACCTGTACACATTGCTCATGTCTCATTATTCGAAAGTTCATTGATTTTCTGGGGGGCAACATCCTTTCATTTCTAATTGTTCTATCGTGGGCCTCTTCCTGGCCACTAGGGGGCCAGGAACAATTAGAAATGAGACAATTAGGAATGAGCACGATTAGAAACGAACGACGTGTAATCCGGCTGGGGGGTACCTGTAGTTTTGGGGGGGGTCCTGTAGTCGGGGAGGGGTACCTGTAGTCCAGGGAGGGGGTACCTGAGGTACCTGTAGTCTGGGGGGTACCTGTAGTCCAGGGACCCAGAACTATTGAGGGACACAGAGTATCCATTTCTCTCCCCGGCTCTCTCCCCTTGCCTCGGCCACGCGCAGAGGAAGGTTTGGGGGAGGGGGGAAGGCTTCTCAGAAGCACCCCTGCTCCTCTGGAGGAGCGGGCCTTGTCTATAGATGTAAGGCAGGCGCCTTCTCAGAAGCAGCCTCCTTCCAAGAAGCCTTCCACCTCCCCCTACAGTCAACCCGCATAGCAAGGATGGGCAACCTTCGCAAGGGTACCCTGGCATCCTTGCCCCCTCGGCCCATCCTTAGCGGCTTTCGCTGTCCAACCTCGTTCGAAAAACGTTCGCATGGCCCTCCAAGGCCCTTGCATCCTTACCGCGCACCCTTATGATACGGGTTGGTTGTAAGGCCAGCGCCTTCTAAGAAGCAGTCTCCTTCCAGGAAGCCTTCCTCCCTCCCCCTACCCCCTTGTGCGCGCCGCCGATTGTCGCCGGTGGTCTGTAGGATCGCCAACGCGCCAAGTCGGGTTGCGAGCGGGCCTTTTTCCGGCTCCTAAGAGGCAGCCTCCTGTCAAGAAGCCTTCCCCCCTCCCCCTGCCCCCTTGTGCGCGCCGCCGATTGTCGTCGGTGGTCTGTAGGATCCCCATCGCGCCAAGTCGGCCTTCGGAGGTTGGTACCCAGACATGCGACGTCCTGATTTTTTCAGGACGGCGATCCTGAAAGTCCCGACGCTTTCCCCGGCACCGGTTTTCATGCTGAATCGTTTTCTGACGGTCCCGAGGCCCGGCGATGGCCCCCCGAGGCAGAACACTTGCAACAATTTCCCGTCCTGATTGTTTTACGACGCGATCATGTCTGGGTAGGCTCCCCCAGGCTGCCAAGTCGGTTGGCGCGTGGCCCTTTCCTCTCGGCTCTCGATCGGGGGGTCGCGCGGCGGGCGCACACGCGGGCTGCGCGGGCGTGCGCCCGCCGGGCCTCTGGTCCCTGGTGGCCGCTCTCGCCAGAAAGGGGCGCTGTGCTCCAGGGGCCAGACCCTCCTCCTCCTCCTCCGACTCCGACTCCGATTCCGACTCATACTCCGACTCCTCCCCTTCCTCCTCCTCCTCCTCCTCCTCCTCCTCCTCCTCCTCCTCCTCCTCCTCCTCCTTCTCCTCCTCCTCCTCCTCCTCCTCCTCCCTCCTCCTCCTGCTGGCCACTCCCGGCGCCACCTGCCGCCTTTCGGGTGGCTCTATATGCCCGTGGTCGGGCCTCCGGGGCCCCCCCATATGAGGGCCTCCGTGGGGGCCTCCACGGAGGCCTCCCAGACCTCTGAGGACATCCTTGCAGGAGGGGCCTCCACGGGGCCTCCACGGGGCCTCCACGGAGGACATCCTTGCAGGAGATCGGGGGAGGGGCCTCCACGGGGCCTCCACGGAGGCTGTAGCAACACTTGCAGCCCGACCTACAGGAGCACATCCTTCGAACACCCGAGACCTTCCGCCGGCCATGGCATGCGGAACATGCCCAAGGACCTCCAGCACACACACCAAGAGCATCAGGGCACGCTCCCCGAGCCGACCTCGATCCTGTACCTCGGTCTGGCCGTACCAGGCGTCGTTGTCGTCGTCGTCGTCGTTCCTCTCCGCCCTCCCTCTCCCTGGAGGAGTGCCTCCCTCTGCTCCTCCCCCTCGGTGTTCGGCTCATGACCTGGGGTCGCCCAGCGGCCGCTCTGGAGCGATAACTTCGGGCGCCCCCGGAGCGCCATCGGCGAGGCGCCGCCGCCGCGAAGACGCCCGAAAACCCGGCCCCTGAGCACATCCCCCCCCTAGCCTTGCCCCTGACCTGACCCCCGTCCGGGGCCGACGACGATCACAACGAACGACCTTTCTGTCAGGATTCGCGAGAACGCCCGTGACCAGCCCCCGCCACCCCCCCCCCCTCTCCCCCACCCCCCAGGTCACGTCATGACCCGCGCCGGCGACGTGTGGGAATTGGGCATTCCCAGGCGGCGCCTGCTCAGCTCCTCGTTCAATTTTTGAGCCCCACGGGGCCCTCTGGGCCTCGTGATGGGGTGCTCTGGGGGCCGTGGGGACCCCCTTGGAAATCCTGGGGGCGCCCTGGGTCAGGGGCATTTTTAGCAGGCAACGCCCGACCTTCCGCTCCAGCCCCCGCCGGGTCGGCGAGCCGATCTCCGAGGCCCCCGCCTCCTCCCCCTCCTCCCTTCCTCCTCCTCCTCCTCCTCCTCCTCCTCCTCCTTCTCCTCCTTCTCCTCCTTCTCCTTCTCCTCCTCCATCTTCCCTCCCTCCTCCGCCTCCTCTCTTCGCCTCTCACCTCCTTGTGCCCGCGCGCGCGCGCCAGGACAGGAAGCTGAGCGCGGCCTCCGCGGCCCTGCGGAAGTCGCGGAGCCAGGTGGGCCTCGCCTCCGCGCGCGCGCGAGAGGGTCGGTGGTGCGTCGCAGCTCTCGCTCGCGTGCTCCTCGCCCCCCCCCTCCTGGCCCCTCCCCCCGTCGCTCCTCCGCGGAGGAGGAGGAGGCGGCGGCGGAGGTGGAGGGCCAGGTGGAGGAGAGGGAGGTTGGGTGAGAAGAGGGGCAGGGAGGTGACGGAGGAGGAGGAGAAGAAGGAGGAGGAGGAGGACGAGGAGGAGGAGGAGGAGGAGGAGGAGGAGGAGGAGAAGGAGGAGGAGAGGGAGGAGATTGAGGAGGAGGAGAAGGAGGAGGGAACATAGGAGAAGGAAGAGGAGGGAGGCTGAGGAGGAGGAAGAGGAGGAGGAGGAGGAGGAAACAGAGGAGGAGGAAGACGAGGAGGCGGAGGAAGAGAAGAAGAGGGGGTGGCCAGGAGGAGGAGCGGGAGGAGGGCTCGGAGGCGCCGGCCGCTCCCACGAGAGAGCGGGCTCCGGCCAAGGGCGGCGGGCGCCCGCGCTCGCACATGACTCGCTTCGGCGTCGGGCGCCGCCCTGCGCAGCGCGCGGCGCGCGGCGCTGCTGTGGAGGGGCTGTTGCGTCGGGGACCTGATCGGCGGGGACATCGGCGGCTCCAAGATTCGAAAGAGCATGAGCATCAACTGTCGACGGTTCGCGCGGATGTCTTGGATCTGGATCTGCACTGGGCCCCCCCCGGCTGCCCCTCAGGCGCCGCTCCTGGTGCGCTCCGCGCGACAGGGAGGGGGGGCCATCGCAGATCCACTCAATCCGCGCGGACTGTCGAACGGTTATTTGTATGCCGCTTGTTTCCTTGCAAATGGGGCCCGGACAGGGCCCTACGTCATAGGAGCAAGAAGTCACGATGGTGATGCGTTCCAGGATGTCCGAAGTTCCCCGGATTCCCCAGACTTCCTAGCGAACCATTCACACAGACTGCAGAGACGAGGACTGCTAGACACTCCTGGAACTCTTGGAACGCCTCCTGGGCCAACCCTAACGCCAAGGGCGCGAGCCACCAGCAGTGAAGGCTCACACTGGGATCCGCTGCCCTCCCCTCCTGGGCCCGGGCCCCGTCCCGCAGGGCCCCGTCCCGCAGAGCCCGCCAGTTTCCCGCGTGTCTGGCCCGCCCGGGGCGCAGAGTGCTCTCTGCGTCGGAAGGTCGGAGGGAGGAGGGCAGAGGAGGAGGAGGAGAAGGAGGAGGAGGAGGAGGTGTGAATGGAACCCGTGTAATACCCTCATATATACTCCTTATCCTTACCTCTCCCGCGCCTGGCCGTTTGGGCTCAGGTACTGACTTGGAGCGATCGTACCTTGATCGCGTGGGAGGGAAAGATATCCATCTATCCCTCCATCTCTCTACCAACGGATCAGGGGTTCTGTACCCTTGTACTTCAACCCCATACACAGGTTATCAGCCCTTTAAAGCTCACCCTCACCGACTCGCCCGCGGTGACCTCGCATGCGAGCCTGATGGAGCCACTTCGGCGCATGCGCCGCAAGGGTTCCATCGGCCCTTCGCGTCCGAGCTCTCCCACGGCCCGACGGCTCGGTGACGAGTTGGAGAGCATTAGTGCGGACTGCGTTGGTGTTCCAGATACCCCCCCCCCCAGCTCCCAAGGACCCGAGGCGCGACTAGCTGCTGAACTTCGCCGCGGCGCCGCCCGCGGGGGGACAGGAGAAGGAGTAGGAACAGGAAGGAAGGAGTTTCACACGCCGACCTTCGATCCTCCCTCCCCTTCCCCGTCGGGAGCAATCCCAACCGCGTCAGGCGAAAGCCTTACTGGTCTCGATACTCCAGGGCGCTTTCGCGCTAACCGCCGATGGACCTCAGGTGCTGGGACCCCCAGCCCTGCGACCGTCCCTGTGGCGGAGCACGTAGCTACCTTCGAGGAACTCAGTAGACCAGTGTCGGCACAGCCACAGACGCGGTACCCCAAGGTATCATCGGATGAGACACCACACACACATGGTCCGAGTCGCAGCTCGTCCGCGCGCAACCGCCGTGGAGCCCCAGGCCCATACGGCGAAAGCAGGTCGAGCCCGCGCGCTGCCTCTCAGAGGCCATGCACTCCCCGCGACAGGGGACACAGGGAAGCTGACGCTCCCCACCTCTCCATCTCAGACGACCAGCTGGCGGAGACGTCCGCCGCAGGTGACATAGCTGAGCTCAGAGACCAGGTTGAAACCTTCGTGTCCAGCCAATACTCTGGACTACTACAGAGCGTTCAGACGAACGCCACCGATACTGCAGCCATACGCCGCGATCTTGACGGCGCCTTAGGGATCATCGATTCCAGGATCGCCGAAGATCGACGCATCATAGGAGAACTGCAGTACCAGGTTGATCGTGAGGTGTCACACTCAGGTGAACGAACGGCGATGGTCGAGAACCTGCGCAACTATCTCGCGCAGATGGAGCAACAACTTGTGATCGTACGCGACACAGGCGTTTCTGCGGTCAGGATTTTACATGATGAGATCCACGACCAGCTCCGCAACCGACCAACTCCAACCGAGGCCACAGACCTTGGCGACGTTCAGTCTCAGATCAATGATCTTCGATCTTATCTAGACCACACTACGGCGACGCTTCGTACCGAAGCACACACAAACTCGTCGAACCTGACCGACATGTTGCAGCGTACTGAGAGAGTCATCACTCAAAGGCTTGATGCGACCAACGCTGTCGTGCAGCCACTCGCTAACCGGATCTCTGACATAGAGCAGCGTTTCCCTGGTGTACAGGACGCCCTGGCAGAGTTGCGTGTCGGACGAGCCCAGACTGATCAGCTGGATTCTCCTCCCACGGTTTACGATTTCGCCCGCCTCACTGACAGGTTGCAGGAGGTTGAGAAGGCGGCGGACCACACGCAGTTAGAGCTCTCCCAGGTTATTCATGAAAGAGATACTGAGAAGGTACGTGTAGAGAGTTACCTCGCACGTCTGGAAAACGAGGTGGAGGCGCAAAGCGCCCGTCTCCGAGCATACGAGCATCGACTTGACCGGTATTCACAACGGTCTCGGGGTACTGATGAGTATACACGCCAAAAGGTGGGTCAAATACAAGAAGACATGACGAGCTGGACGAATCAGCTGATCGACCACACTCACGACACCAACATTCACCTTCGACCTGCAGCCGACCCGCACAGGCCGACGGCAGCGTCCGCCGAAGCACCACAAGCTTCAGCAGGACAACAACGACGTACGTCCCCAGGAGCAGCCTCCGCGGCAGCTTCTGCGCAGACACGTCATGTGTCTCCTGTGCGCACAGAACCAACCACCGACGGTGCACCGATACCCTCACAGCCAGTGTCTGCGGTGTCGGTCCATACTACGACGCCTATCAAGGAGTCAGACACCGTCCGTGTACCTGTCTTGCCTAAGATCACGCAGCTGCTGGAGTGGCAGCAAAGAGTGCGGACAAACTTCGGGGCCGCCTCAGGGCGACCATCCAAAGCATACGCCTTCCTATGCGTGGCAGAACAGCCCAAATGTACATTCGAGGATTTACAAGACAGTGGAGACTTTGAGAGCATCGATTGCAAACTCGCAACCGCTCTGAGCGACATCTTATCCTCAGACTTACGCTACCAAATCAGGCTCATCGAGACCAGAGAGCACAAAGCAGGACGCATGCTCAAAGGGCGCCAGATATACTGGCATATCCTACAGTCCTACAAAGTGACAGACGTTGACGACGATCTGCACGATTTCGAGCGCCTTAAAGAACTGAGGATGAGAGATGAAGATGTGCAACGTTTCATTACCGATTGGGACGCCTGACTCTTGGAATGCCGAGAAGTACCCGATCCAAAGATATTGGAACCGCTATTTCGCACACAGATTCGTAGACATGCATGGATGAAACAAGGCATGTACGAGTACCAGCGCATGAAGATGAGCGACCCGAATCGTACCTACGGTTGGCTTCGACAGCGTGTCCTGGACATACTGGAGATTTAAAATTTGGAGAAGAATCAAAACAAGCTACGGTACGAACATGAGACACGATCTCAGGTCAACGTGTGCGCTGCATGGAAGAAAGGCAATTGTCGCAACGGTGAACGGTGCAAGGCTTTACATACATATTCCAGGGATTGGAAGAACAACAAATCTTCCAGAACATCAACGGCTGGTGGCAACCCCCGCCGTAGTATGTCCACTCCTGCGAATCACGAGAAGCCAGCATCAAAGCCATTCTGCTTCGATTTTGCCAAGCGCAACACATGTACCAGAGGTGATAAGTGCAACTCCCCACACGCTGCACAGTGCAAGGATTTCGCACAGAACAAGTGCACAAAAGGCGACAAATGCAAATACGCTCATCTCGCACCTGGTGCAAAGACTCCTGAACGAAGCCCGAGTCGACCACGGACTTCCAGCCAGGACAGCCGTGGCCGATCACCACCCCGCGGATCAGGAAGCCAACGGCCTTCACAACGCGGGGGGTTTCGCTACGCAAGCGATTCACGACAGGGACGTGACAACCGACGCCAATGCGACCGATCCCGTTCGACATCCAGGAGGTCCCACGACTCTCGCAGCCAATCGAGAAGCCGTTACGACAGATCTTCGAGATCTACCTCCCGAGGACGAGACAATCGTGGCGGCGGACGCGGCAGTCCACGCGGCCGTGATAGATCATATGGTAGTGACAAAGGACGTGGCAAGCGGTATCCGAGCCGCGGATCGTCCCGTGGTTCTCCCAACACTAGAGCACGTTCTCCTGCCAACTTTAGACGTTCACGCCGTTCAGACCGCAGTTGCGTCATCCGTGACAAGACCCTCATGGCCAACACGAAGGCCACAGCGACATCTACCAATACACGTCGTCGGATACGCTTCGACGTACGCAACGTGGACTACTACTTCCATACCATATCTGGCAGAGCCAGACTGGACAGATGGAAAGAGCTGCCGAATGAGGGTGACATCGTCAAAGTACCAGATCCGTTATCCCGGTAAAGCAACCTAACAGCCATGTGTAGAAGCATATATGGAAACATTCCCCTTAAGATCCAGATGAGAATCCAATTGTAGAATTCTCCTGTTCTCGCAGTCGCAGTCGCATTCGCGATGACAGTCGCAGTGGCAACGGCAGTCACAGTCACAGCCTCAGCCTCAGCCTGCCTCAGTATCAGCCTGCCTCAGCCTCAGCCTCAGCCTGCCTCAGCCTCAGCCTCAGCCTGCTTCAGCCTCAGCCTCAGCCACAGCCTGCCTTCAGCCTCGCCTCAGCCTGCATCAGCTCAGCCTGAGCCTGAGCCTCAGCCTGCCTCCGCATCAGCCAGCCTCAGCCTCAGCCCTCAGCCTCAGCCTGCCTCAGCCTCAGCCTCAACCTTTTCCTCAGCATCAGCCTGCCTCAGCCTCAGCATCAGCCTGCCTCGGCCTCAGCCTCAGCCTGCTTCAGCCTCAGCCTCAGTCTGCCTTCAGCCTCGGCCTCAGCCTCAGCCTGCCTCAGCCTCAGCCTTCATCAGCCTCAGCCTCAGCCTCAGCCTGCCTCAGCCAGCCTGCCTCAGCCTCAGCCTCAGCCTGCCTCAGCCTCAGCCTCAGCAGCCTCAGCCTCAGCCTCAGCCTCGGCCTCAGCCTCAGCCTGCCTCAGCCTCAGCCTGCATCAGCCTCAGCCTCAGCCTCAGCCTCAGCATCAGCCTGCCTCAGCCTCAGCCTCAGCCTGCCTCAGCCTCAGCCTCAGCCTGCTTCAGCCTCAGCCTCAGCCTGCCTTCAGCCTCGGCCTCAGCCTCAGCCTGCCTCAGCCTCAGCCTGCCTCAGCCTCAGCCTCAGCCTCAGCCTGCCTCAGCCTCAGCCTGCCTCAGCCTCAGCCTCAGTCTGCCTCAGTATCAGCTTGCCTAAGCCTCAGCCTCAGCCTGCCTCAGCCTCAGCCTCAGCCTGCTTCAGCTTCAGCCTCAACCTTAGCCTCAGCCTCAACCTTTTCCTCAGCCTCAGCCTCAGCCTGCATCAGCCTCAGCCTCAGCCTCAGCCTGCCTCAGCATCAGCCTGCCTCAGCGTCTGCCTCAGCCTGCCAGCCTCAGCCTCAGCCTCAACCTCAGCCTCAGCCTCAGCCTGCCTCAGCCTCAGCCTGCCTCAGCCTCAGCCTCAGCCTGCCTCAGCAGCAGCCTGCCTCAGCCTCAGTTGGCTCCGGGCATTCAAAATGTGGCCCGGGAATGGAGTTCTGGGAACTCGAAGAGCACGAGTGGCCTACAGTTGGCTCCGGGCATTCAAAATGTGGCCCGGGAATGGAGTTCTGGGAACTCGAAGAGCACGAAGTGGCCTACAGTTGGCTCCGGGCATTCAAAATGTGGCCCGGGAATGGAGTTCTGGGAACTCGAAGACCACGAAGTGGCCTACAGTTGGCTCCGGGCATTCAAAATGTGGCCCGGGAATGGAGTTCTGGGAAGTCGAAGAGCACGAAGTGGCTTACAGTTGGCTCCGGGCATTCAGAATGTGGCCCGGGAATGGAGTTCTGGGAGGTCGAAGAGCACGAAGTGTGTGATTGTTGGCTTAAAACGACTTTTGCGGCACCCTGTCCGGCACCCGCCCAGACCCCCCTGTGGAGTCATCTGCTGCTTTCTTTTGAGACCACTAGAAACCTATCAGTCTTCGCTGTTAGGTAATTACCACAAAAATGGTGGGATGATAGTGCAGAGGCCTTACGAGAATGTCAAAAAGAGGCACAACTATGGCACGACGAACTGTACGACTACCGACACAACAAAGAGTCGGTGGCCACACCAACTGCGATCCGAAAGCATGACGACACTGTCAAGCAGTCATCAAAGACTGCCCAGACGACAACAACGACAAAGCCAGTCGACCCTTCACGTTCGACCGCAGCATTGACAAGGTCTTGGGTTCTCGACAGTGGTTCTGCTCATCATATTCAGGGAAAACATGAACTTACGCAGACCGAGTCGGATCGCATATCTATTCGCGAAGAGCATATTCTGGAAACTGCAAATGGTGATCGTACCGTCAACGAGCACTACGACATACGGCTACCCGAGGTTGGACTGCATAGTTCAGCCCTTGCTTTACCAGACTGCCCATCATTACTATCAGTTGGAAAATTGATTGAGGTTGATGGCTTTCGACAGCTTTGGGATCCTGAGCTGGGCTACATGCTTCAGGATCCGGGGGGCCAATGGTATAATATTCCAGTCAACAATCGAGTGCCAGAGTTACGACTCGACGACTTAACACGGATACCACCACCACGTGCATGCACTTCGTCAGCACCCCGCCGTCGTCAGCGAAAGCGTTCATCCGCCCGCTGTAACGACACTTGTTGGCGCTGCAAAGCTACAGAGCAACCAACCACTGCAGACGAGCTACGGCCCCACATAGGGACCTGCCCCAAGAGACCACATGTCGGAGAGGGAGGAGGAGCACGGACCATCACGGTCGAAGAACCTCCCGACACACGCACAGACGAGCCCAACGTGGACACAACCACCGACCCGCCTATGTCTCTGACGCAGTGCTCTCCTCCACAATGCGGGGGGCTAGATATAGCTCAAGCAGACAACGACATACCGACAGAGACACCCACACGAACGCATCCAGACAACGATCGAGTTCTACCCAACAGACAAAAGAAACCGATCGACCCGATGCATTACATGACTCACAGCCCAAAACATCCTGACTGTGAGATCTGTTCTCGTACGATGGCACAGAATGCCCCGTGTAGACGACAGCGCAAACCACATCCGCCGGCAGACCCCACCGAAGAGGATAACGCCTACGAGGCTTTTGTCCCGAAGAAGTTCGGTGAGGCTCTAACTGCCGACCATATCGTACTGGCCAAAGACGATGCCGCGGACAAACATGGCGACAAATATGGACTTGTTGTCCTTGACAGATATACTGGCGTCTTCATGGCCTACCCAGCGCTACACAAAGACGCAGCTACTACAAAGGCATCCTTTCAACAGTTCATCGCCGCGAACGATGAGGTGAAGCATATCTACACAGACAACTCTGGAGAGCTTCAGAAAGCTTGCCGCCAACTGGGATGGAGACACGACACGAGTACGCCACATCGTCCACAGACAAATGGATTGATTGAGCGCGTTGTCAAAATTGTCATTCTTGGTACCAGAGCTGTGTTACATATGTCTGGTCTGGGACACGAATGGTGGAAAGAGGCCATGCAAGCCTTTTGCTGTGGACACAACTTTGTGCATACATCCACGGGCGTCGCTGCCCTCAACGAGGAGCATGCAGAAAAGACAGCTCATGAAATAAGATTTGGCGAAAGCTTTCCTGGGCACTGCATACCATTCGGTGCTCGGATATTTTGGAAATGCCTCAACCCCGAGATTAACAACGAGACTGCAAAGTTTAAAGAAAATACTCGGGAAGGGTTATTCATGGGATACCACTTACACTCTGGTGGACGATGGTCAGGTGACTACCTTGTTTTGGACACGGCTACATACGCCAAGAATCCTGATGGTGAACTGTGTCATGTGCACAGAGTCAAAGACATCATCATCCCTGATGGCAAGTTCACCTACCCCGTGAAAGATGGTACTCTGCGACATCATAACCCTGAGGCACACGACGAGGTGAAGGCATCCACTTCTCGCCCCTTGGGTGACCAGCCAATGCTTGATCCTCCACTTTCCTACCCTAGAGAATGGGATGATCCGTCTATGATGACAACGGAAGATAACGCTGTTGATATCCAGACATCGGCTTCTGAAGTTGCTGCACCAGCGCCGGAGCCAGACTACTGGGAACAGCGTGGATATTGCGTCATCAGACACATTCGTACCCCAAGAAAGAAACTGTTCATCCCGACGGACGACGTCATGAATATACCTGTACCTGTTGACCAACTCGACGTGACACGAGGTTCCAAAACGACTTCTACTTTCGAGGGCGAAAGTAACTTCCGAGATGTTTGGGATGGTGTTAGCGCCAACGACCACAGGGAGTTAAGCGAGCCATGGACAGGCACGATTCAGTTCTATGAGCTTCCAAAAATAACGCCAGACGGCAAAATGGTGGTTCGTGGACGCGAGAAACGTGTGCAGACTACTACACGTCCTGATCACGTTCTTCCCGAGCATTGGAAAACACTTTCTCGTGGACAGCAAAGGAAAGAGATCGATTACGCCAACGACGTTAAACGAGCTCGTGAGATTCGCGATCGTGCCGCATTGGGAGTGTGGACAAGAGAGGATAAACAGGTCAACAATTTCCGTACTACTACATCAGGCGGACCCACATGGAATACTGTGGAACGACGGATTACATATGACACTGACAATGGCGACGTCATTCGCGACGAGAATGTCAAAGGCGTGACAAACAAAGAAATACTGTATGCCAAATTACCTGGTGGGCCACGTGACATTACCACGGTACTATACTACCGTCAACTACCACAACAGCACGATGGAGAAGAACGTGCTTTGGTATTTGTGGATAATGAGGGAACCGACTTTGGGACTTTGAACCCGCTTATACGCAAGTTCACCCAGTCGGTAGCAATACCAACCATGCCACGTGAGACCAACTACACGCCGGCACACAGAGATAAAATACCAGATTCGACATGGTCACGCCCAGCATTAGTTACCAGAAACCTGAGTAAGAAAGAAGTTGCCGCAGAACCACGTGCACAAGAAGCCCTACGAAAAGAATACGAGAGATTGGAAAAGAAACAAACACGGATGTTGGAGACTGTTGCAGAAAAAAGCTGATATTGAGTCACAAGCTATCCGCAATGGAACAAAGGTGCATTTCTTCAATATCTTGGAGTTATCTTCAGTCAAACATGAGGAACTTCCTCCTGATCTACGTAAATTCAAGGGCAGAGTGGTGGTTCAGGGCAATACAGGCAAAGACGAAACTGGTTTGGCCGCCATATTCGCCGACGCCGCTTCCAGTGCTTCGCATATAGAGGCTTCCAAACTTTGCGATGCTACTGCGTTATTACCGCAATATGCGGGAGAGCAAAGTGACGCACCTGGAGCTTACACGCAGGCATTATTATACGGCGACGGACGAATTGATCCAGTTGATACCTGGATTACTATACCTAAATGGCGACAACCGACATCATGGTCAAAATGCAATAACCCAGTGTGCCGATTGCGATTGGCACTATACGGACACCCTTTCGCAGGTGTCTTTTGGGAACGAAAATGCCGTACATGCTTGGAAAGCGTCGGTTTCGAGCCTATTTCAGGATGGGAATGTGTATGGAGACACAACAAACTGGGACTGATACTTTCAGTATATGTGGACGATTTTAAATTGGCCGGCCCAGCTCATAATCTACAGACTGGCTGGGATTATATTCGCAAAAGCGGTATCGATTTGGATCCACCTACTCCATACTCACAATATTTGGGTTGTGGACAACAAGCATATGATGTACCGCAGAGCATCTTCGACAAAAGAATGTCCACAATACGCCCCATGCTACCTGCACACAATGAGAAAGATTACAATACGGCCAAACACGTTCGTGGCATTCGACATGACATGCTTGGTTTTACAGATCAGTGCATTGAGCGGTACCTGGAATGCGCCTCCAAGCGCGCCCAGGGAACAGGGTCGCGTCGGAAACGATCCGACTCGCCGAGGGCTTCGCGATCCAAATCGCCATCCTCCTCCGGGTCGGTCGCCAGACCTACCAGTGCGCTTAACGCGCGGCCACGATCACCCAGCCCAGCAAAATCGGTCGACACAACTTCTACCAATACCATACCCGCCACATACCATGACCTACCCGACGCAGAGACTTCTGGCATCGAGGACACCTCCTTCACTGAGTCCGACTATTCAGACGAGGGCGTTCTCGGCCAGGACGCGGCAAGTGTACTAATGAAGATCCTGTATTTGGCACGTTGCTGTCGTTTCGATCTTCTACATCCGGTATGTATGTTGGCCAGAGAAATTACCAAATGGAATACTACATGTGACAAACGTCTACATCGGTTGATATGCTACATCAAAACGACGCGTACACATTGCTTACACGGATGGATAGGCGATTCGTCAGACAAGTTATCCATCATGCTCTTTACTGACGCCTCGTTCGCTGATTGCATTACATCATCCAAATCCACTACCGGTGTTTTTGCTGCGCTTGTTGGACCCAATACGTTCTTTCCAGTCAACGCTGTATGTAAGAAACAAACGGTTGTTTCACATTCATCAACTGAATCGGAGATTGTTGCTCTCGATTCCGCACTACGACTGGAAGGGTTACCACTACTATCATTATGGGAAGCCGTGGTGGGAGTTGCCAAAACATGCAAAGAGAAGAATACATGCCTGAGCTGCCATCGACACGTTGACCCGGCGATGTGTCCTACATTGGCAGCCAAAAAGAAGCGTAAACCATCGCCTCGCAAGGCACCCCCTACTCGGGGATCTTCTCCTAGCCGTAGGCAACTACCGCTAAATACGGACTTACCTACGACTCCAAAGAGACGTACAATATCCCATGAAGGTACCGTACTACACGTGGATCCAGAGCCAGCTCCAGAGATCAGTGCACCGAAAGTACGTCTTATCGTCCTGGAGGATAACCAGGCCGTTATCAAAATTGTCCAAAAGGGACGTACACCAGCACTTCGTCATCTTCATCGTACTCATCGTATCAATCTGGATTGGATATGCGAAACATGCCAAATTGAACATATCGAGCTTAAATATGTAGGAACAAAAGAGCAGATCGCAGATATGATGACCAAACATTTCGAGACCAAGAAAGCAGACCTTTGGAAGGACCTCTTGGAACACTCGCCTATTTTTCCTGTTACTCCGATACAATGTCCGCCGATGCGAGGGCCTCGGAGGCCCGACGGTTTACCTCATGAAGCGGAACCTCCTAAATTGAATGGGTGCCCAGACATATGCAAGATATTGCTGACGGAAAAAGAAAGATGGGGCGAGGTAGGATCAGAATGCGGATTTCAGTGTGTTGGGCAAGCTAACCACGAGGGACTATGTGCATGCATGTACCACATTGGCGTACCAGCCGCAGATACTGCGTCGCGCACACCTCGTTCACGCGCACGTTCACCGCACGGTAGACATCCCCGCCATCCTCCCTCACCTCCACGAGATGCAGAGAGAATTAGGACATTGATTATTCGTTCACACCGCAGCAATTGCACGACTCGAGCTGTAAAGCTTACAAGCATCCCATTCGCCGCTTGCGAGGCGAAAATAAGTGAGATCGGTTCTAATCCCGACCCCCCCCCATCCACGAGATGGATCAGGCACAGCCGCTCAACCTCGTCGGCTGGCCCATCGGCTACGACAAGGAGTACGACCCGAACGCCAGGGACGATGGCCGCGTGGGTTTCGCGTACCACGCTCAAACTGGTCGTCCCCGTGATCCCGAAGATGGTTACATATACATGCATCAACGGCGTGCCGATCGGAGCGGAGAATTTGATCTTCGCGTACCCGACGAATCTTCTATTCGTGAACTTGCCCGCTTCGCGTCCGTCGAGGCTAAGAAATGGGCCAACACCGAGAGTGGATCCGTCGGCGGCAACGCCAACTACGAGTACAACACGTTCACAGCTACGCCGTGGCTATCATTCATGCGTGCTATGTGTATGATTTCCAGCCTTTTCAATCGTAATCCTTCAGTACAAGACAGTGTTCGTGGACTACATGATCATTTGAATGCGACGATCCCAGGATCAGACCGCAAATGTCCACCATCAAACTTTACTACAATGATACTGAAGACGGAGTGGATGATGATTCACAACGATTGGTCCAAAATTGGCAGTGCAGTTCTGGGACAATACACCGAGGACAGCGTTACGGATACGCAAAGATATTACAACAATGGTCTGAGTGCACCATCCGATGTATACCAGAATGGATTGGTAACGCCATGCTATGCTCCTAAAATTGATCGCGCAATGGCCAAGCTACCTACTCGTCCACCTGGCATCGCCAGGACATCGGATACATCTGGACACATCGGTCACATCGTCGAAGATAACTTGGTCACCAACACGAGAGCATTTTCCGACCTTACCCAAACAAAGAAGTTCCGCCGCAAGCTTACTACATGGTTGACTGCGCGCGGAGGCTTTGGAAGTATCGGATCAAACTCCAAGACGGTGGCAACACCATCCGACCATCCGAATGGTTGGGTGGCGATATTGGACGATCCACAAGATACTGAGCGTACCTACCGTTGGACACCATACAACGAGGGCAACAACTTCTTCGGCGAAGCTGCTGAACATATTGGTTCGAATGACCCTGGCCTGACTCCTGGCAATGATGTTGACCCATTTGAGCTGGACCACGCAAAATACAGTGCTTTCTGTGGTGGTCGCTTGGTTTCTACCCTATTATCAGACAATGGGTGGCACTCCCTCATACAAGAGGACTTGGGACTACTATTACATCATGCGTTTGGGCCATCGGGTCACGCGTACAAATGGACCAACTTATACACTGACTCAACATGGATCATGCATCCCAAGAAAGGGACTAAGGGTGCAAAACACAAGAAGTACCCCACTTTCGGCATCGACGAGCTCAACGCTGCCCAGAAGAGAATCGACCTCGCCAATGCATCAAATACTGCTCTTGTACCGCTATTCATGCCGCGCCTCAACCGCGCGGAATACATGGGCGGCGCTACTCTTGAGCACCTGTCGACCATGATCCGCGACGACATCATGATGTGGGCATTCTCCTTTGGCAATTACAGGGAATGGTTCAGACAGAATGACACGCCGATTGGTCGAGATTGCGTTCTCTTGCCTGAAGCTGGTTATGAAGGCATACGATACGGTATGGAGGAACTGCGCAAGCAACGTTTCGAGAAAGAAGAAAGCCGTATCAACGCTCTTCTCAACAATCAGTTTGAGAACACTCTCGAGCAGCGCAATATGATCAGGAAGATCCGCGAAGCCAGAGGCCTCATGTTCCAAAGCGACAACGCCTCCATCAAGAAGTGGCGCGAGGTGAACGGGACCATCTGGGAATACTGGGCCAATGATTTCCCATCATCCATAAAACAAAGACACTATCACAGGGGACTCAATGCCATGGTAGTATGGAGCGCGAACGACATCGCATGTGCCAATCTTGGACAGAACACCATCGACATGCGCCGACATCACAGTCGTGCTCCTACCAACGTATACGAGCTCCAAAAGATGGAATGTGAGGGCGGCGTCCCGACGCTCATGCCCGTACACGTGCTCGTGGACGTATCACGTTTTGTCGACGTGATGCTGTATTTCCGCTGCCCCACGGTCATGGGACCTGGAAAAGCAGCGCAATGGGGCGTACACCCGAACTTTGATCACCACACGAGCGACTTGATCACTATCATGCAGAACCGTGGTATCACTGTTCTTCCATCCGACCATTGGGTGGATACGTACGACAGGGTTACCCCGCAGGCTTGGCACGCCAAACAGAATAACCATAATATGGCAATGTTTACAACGCAATTCTGCGACGCAGTATGCTATCGCAATTTCTGCGCCTTGATGCAGTCTCTTCCTTCTCAGCCATACCCATTCAGGCCGCCATTGCTGACTGCTGTCGCGGATAACCAGGCCTACACGCAGGCCAAAGAAATCATGGCAGCCCTCGATTTCAGAGAAAAGTTGACAAACGAATGGAAAAGAGACCTCAACCTCACAACGTTGATGACACAGACGGCAAACGAGATGGCTCATTGTGCGTGGATGGCGTCATGTGCCGAGGGCACATTGCCGGCATCACTGCCTGCCGAGACAGGCGACATCACTGAGCCGACTCCTGGAATGTCGACACGTACGCCAGCACCTGACCCTGGCGATCCTGACCAAACCCTTCCTGATAATGATCCATGGGTTATTGCATACAACGACTTATTCCAGTACCTTATGCTGTTGATCAAAGAATACCCTGGGGCTTGGGCATCTTGGCATTCTCTTGAGAAAGATGAACTCCTACATCCCAAGATCGTCAAAACTGTTGAAGATGCACATGCAGTTACTTGGGTTGTATTCGAGCAATTCTTACACCAGATCAAAGATTTGGATGGAGATGATAATGCGACCAAATCAAGAATCATTGCAGAAGATAACAGATTGTCTTCTCACCGCATCGGCCCAGCTGCCGAGAACGAGAAGAACATCGAGGCATGCAAAACATTCTTCAAGCAGAATGCACTGGATCGAGTTGCTTTGGGTCATGACCCCGATGTTCCTACATCCGTATGGAAGGCAGCTGCTGGCGCAGCACAGCCGGCCCCACCAGGCCCATTGCCTGATCCACTGCAACCTGGACTGCAATCGATAAAAGCGTCGCAACCATCGACTCCAGAACCCAAAGCAGAACAACAATCAGCAGATCAGCTCCCAAAAGCTGAGGCGGTACCGATCCCTGACGACGGCGCCGACCTTGAGGCAATGGAGCTGGAGGCAACTCCTGCCGAGGAGGAGCCTTCTCCACATGAGATGGATATATTATCATGGCAGGACAGCTGTGAGCGTTCCATGCACGAGGACACCAGCAAGATCGGGATCTTCGACAACTCATGCACTATTCGCGAATGGAAGCTACAAGCAGGCGTCAAAGATGACCATCCATACATGTGCCCAATGTTGCGGGGCACGCGTGCGACCAATGGATTTGCCTGCATGGGAGACCAGGAGTGGTACGAGCAGCTACTGCATGATGATAGTGTGATTGCTCATGCGCCTGACATTGCACAATCTGGTTGTTTCCCAGAGCGGAAATGGATACCATTACCACATTACGACGATGTACGTTATGGTCCCGAGCTAATTGAGGATGAATGGCTGGGGGTAAACAAATACATGAGCAAAGACATCACGACCATGTTACACCATGAGATTCACTACAAAAAGTTCTGGATCAACCAATTTCATGACAGACGTATTAATATCTGGGGGAAAACAACAAAGAATGATTGGAATATTCCAAGCAATTGGAAATCCTTTAAAGAAATGGTCGAATGGAAATTCCGAGATCGCAAAGACAAACACAATGGACCATCCATGGAAGCGGCAGTGGCACATTTCAAGAAAGACGGTGAACATGAAGGATACACCGATTGGAACGACTACTATCCGATATTCGTTATTCGTGCGTTCCAGAAGCATATTGACCCGCAGAAAAACAGAATCGAGATATATGCCAAGCCGATCCCTGAAGGAGGTGACCCCAGTGCTTTTGACTGGAACAGCGTCATTGCTATTCGGCGCGTTGGTGGTCACAGTTGTGTCACCCATCTTCCAAGCCATGGAATATGGGATGGGAGAGCCTACAGTGGACAGATGTCAAGTATCTCCATCATGGCACAGCATCCCGTGCCTGGAAGAACATATTGAAGACAGGGATCATTCCTGGATATGTTGAACCACATTCTCAGAGAGACAGAAATTATAAACCATCGCAGCGATCTGAGGCATTCTTTAGTTCTAGCACATATTTGAACAATGTTCAAAAGAACCCACATACTTCAGTGGAATCGTACAAGTTCAACAACTACAAGAACGAGGTCGAGCTGGTGATTAACATGGAAATCGCCACAAAAGCAGGTTGCAGATTTTGGTTGGGTGCTCAGGGCGCTATCATGACAGAGGACGTGGTACCCGCTGCGGCAATTATTGCAATTCGCCGCCTCAAACCACACCACATGCATGGCCAGCAGTTGTGGCCAGACGGCGACCCATGGGACTACCCGCCATTGGCAGCAAGAGAGCCATTGAGCAAGTACGAGATTTGCGCCTGCCTTCCTGGAGAACTCATCGACGACCCTCCTGGATTGGCACCTATCGACCCCGACCACAACATGGAGCCTCCAAGGACGACGCCAGCATCAGCACCCTCGGCCAGGCCGGGGGAAACCCCTGCTGGCCGTACATCCGCAGAGGACGCCTTGGATGAGCAAATAGTACGCGCTATGATTCAGGAGACCAATCACAAAGCAGATGATAAAGAATGGTTAATTGCATTGTCACATTGTCGCGAAGCTCTTCGACCAATCACATCAAAGATCATGCAAAAAGATTGGGATCGTCGTCCTGCATTTAACGATGTTCGAATGGGCGACTTCATTGTCGTTAAGAATTGGGGTTCTACCAAATGCTTTCACTACGACAACCACTGGCCCAAAGGCAATCACAATACCAAGATGGCCTTGTCCAAGGGGCACATATATGGTCCAATCATCCATTTCGGCATATTCGACAAGTTCTTTGCGGTACAAGTACCTATTCTCAACTACGGTTTACGATGGGTAAATATCTGGTATAATGACAAAAGCATGCCCCTCAAGGGCGTCGTGTTTGCATTACCGATTCGTACCGAAGAACACGCCATCGATCCAACATGGATGGAGACTGTCCTGAAAGGCCCGACATCATGCAGCGAGGAGACACTACAGCACAAGGTTAGCGGCAGCTTACCATACCTTGGAATGCCTAGCAGCCATAGACCACGTATTCCGCGTACACCACCAAGAAGGCCCGCTCCACGGACACCTGATCCAGACGAGCTGGTGGCCACACCTGCCGAGGACAACGCTCAGACGGGCGAAATCCCTCGACAGGGTGCAGCATCATCGCATGATCCACTGATCACCGTAATCGTGGACATATCAAATATCGCGCTTACTGCCGATGAGAAAGCTGCGAACGACAACATGAGAGCAGACCTCTCGGCAGACATCCAAGCAGAAGAGCAGATTGAGGCAAGCATCCTCGACAATATCATCGATCCGCCATCGAATTTCCTTGACCATCCAGATTACGACCCCGACGAGGATTCAAGATGGATTAAACAGTCTGATGATTGCCGCGTGTATTGTTGGACATCGGCGTTATTGGTGGATTCGCCTATGATCAAGATGAAGCAGATCATCGAGCTACACAGTGGCGCAGACAGAATCGTAATGGACAAAATTCAGTCACATTTACAATTTGAAATTCGATTTGGATCGAAAGCATGGAATGCGGAGTCATACCAATTGAACTACAATCATACCCACAAGTGGGCACGTGACTTACCTAATTGTGGTGCAGATCATTTCTTCAAAAAGTTGGTACACTACCTCGACCCAGAGACTATCGAGGAGTCGACCACAGGCATCTTTCAATGGATTTCCAAAGTATACCAGAACATCTTGAAAGATAGTATTGCGGAGCTTCCAGATTTCGCCAAAGAGGCCATCCATGAGAACCATCCTGCACTTCAGGCATTGCGTGACCTATTCAAAAATTGTACTGTGACATACGGTAATCCAGATTTTCCTGTATGGGAAGAGCTGGTGGAAACACCTGCTGCGCCTCGAGAGCAAGGCGCTGAGCAGGATATTCCCCAGGACCCAGGCAGTGTTGCGTCTGCAGCTCCCGATCAGGAAACTATGGTACGTATCATAGCCGAGCAGACGGGACTCAAGCGCGAGGAGGGCGACAACGAGGCTACCTTGCAGGAGCAGGCTCGCCGTCTTCGTGAGGAGAACGTATGCCATGGCGGTACTGAGGATACCGACAACATCAAGATAGAGTACAAAGGACTGCCAGGGGAAAGGTTGTCTCGGATCGAGATCGAGGGTTTAAGCAGATCGATCGCTTCCAGACCGAACACCGAGATCAATCGTGAGGCGATCAATCAGATCGGTCAGAGCCTCGCTCGCGGTCAGGACACCCGCTGGGGATCCCGCGATCACCTGACTTCGGCTGGGGCCCCCGAGACGATCTTGCATCCCATACCGCTCTGTCAGAATTGCGGTCGAGATCTGTCCCTCGGGATTGTCACAGGTGACGGCACACTTTGCGATATCTGTTGGCAATACACTGTGGCCGTAGGCGCCACAGGCAAGAGCACCGCCACACAGAGCGATCTCGCGTACCTGCAGAAGTTGACGAACTGGATCAAGACGACGTTGTCTGAGGATCACATCGCGAGATACATGAAGGATGGCGCGCGCGTCATTATGACGGGTGCACGATCGCACGTAGGCAACGAGAAAGATCAGTTGCGGAGATTGGCCAATGCGTCCAAAAAGAGGTATCAGAAGTGGGTCGAAGCCGGTAGCCCGCCTGCACACGAGTGCAGATTAATGGGCGAATCCGAGGACGACCGACCTCTGTACTACCCATTCGCCAATCTCATACAACGCTTTCTCAACGACCTCAAGTTCCATCATCAGATGACAGGTGCC
>CAUYUJ010022367.1:82500-107500 GCA_963575745.1 Prorocentrum cordatum
TGCACCAGGCGACGGGCGCGTGAGAACCAGAAGGGCAGTCTGCGCAAGAGCAGCACTGGAACATTGTGAGTGCCGTGACCCTCAGGCTCGAACCCGCCCGGCACAGCAAGGGTGCAGGGGGGGTCGTGCGACGTCCCCGCCGAGCTCGCACGCGTCACTGCCCAGTGCTGTGAAGTACGTGGGTATAGCAGCTGCGGCGTCATCCTCATCATCAGCATCATCGTCAGCAGCCGGATCATTATCATCATCATCATCATCAGCATCATCATCATCATCATCACCATTATCCGTAGCCATTTTGGCTCAAGCCGTTTTGGCTCAAGTAATACATCTCTCGAAGTGGCTGAGGGCCGTTTGGGCAGGGCTTGAGGCAGCCGTCCACAGGCCCGATCCCCTTGCCCCTTTGATGAGCTCCTGTGGGAGCCAGTCACTTCCAAACGATCCCTGCCTCTCCCGATTCACCCATAGCGCCGCCATGGGGGGGGAAGCGACGCTCTGAGAGACGTGAGCAGCATGGACGCTCCGCCTGGACAGGATCTTCATCAGTCAGAAGGAGTGCGAGCCGATCGGCCGACCCGAGCCGTCCACATGCACCACGACAGTACGAGCCTTCGAAGCTCGACGTCATCGCGAACAGCATCCACAGCATGAGCCAGATGATGGCTCAGAACACGCAGGAGATGGAGGGCGTTCGCACGGCGGTGCAGACCAGCATATCGAGATGCGGCGAATTTGCCGACAAGCTGACCCTTCTTCATCGCGACGTCTACCAGAAGCACGCCCAGATGACGGAGGACCTGAAGTCCGTGGTTGCCGATCAGGACCGCAAGACCGAGGCCCTGCGCAGCGAGATGACCCCGCAGACCGTCAAAGGATCTCCGAAGGGCACATCGGAGGCATCCTCTCTACACCGACTCCCCCATCCTCTCCTTCCACTTCTGGCTCTTCGGTTAGTGGCGGATCACGCCGCGCCGCGAGCCAAGTTGAGAAGGCACACGACGACACGTGCAAGTTGTTGCTGCTTGGCTTCCCGCGGCCCCTTCTCGCAAAAGACCTGGAGTCTGGGCGCCGCCTGTGTCACGGCCTGCGCCAGCTCCGCCGACCAGCAGAAGATCATCGTCCGTGCGTTCGACCTGTCCAAAAAATGGCCCTGCTTTTTGAGAGCCCGCTCGCCGCGAGCACGTTCCCAGATAACTTTTCGAGGACGGGGAACTCGTGGGCCCATTCCGATCCTCTTCACCCTGCTGCCCCTCTATCTTTGCGAGTGCGTCGCGATCTCGACATCAGTGCTCGCCAGTTGTTTCTGTCGCTCGGTCGTGATCGTGCACGTTTAAATGAGCTGCTCTCCCCGAAAGGATTTGAGGTTGGGAGCACAAGTCTCAGTGACACCGCCTATGCCCTTCGGAGTGCCCACGACCCCGTCGCCGTTGTTAAAGTCTCGGTTCGTGACGACGGTGTTGTTTCAGTAATTTTGCGAACGCGATGTGTTTCTTGAGTTCGGCATCCAAGACCATAGCACCTCAATCGAGCAGGCTGGGGCGGTGCTCCTACGCTTTCCCTTTGCACGCTGAAGCGGAATGTCGTACATATCAGGTGCCCCCCACCCCTCCCTCTGTTCCCTCTTCCTCCTCTCTCGCCCATTCTTTGTCTGCGCCTGGAACACCGAGGCCTCGTTCGCCTCTGCCAAGATGGACTCTTGGAGCGCATCAGCACGGTACACTACCTACTTCAAAGTTTATCAAACGCGCGGTATAGTTACATCACAGGAAACGCACGGGCACGTAGGGGACATCGTTGAGCTTCAGCACCAGCTGCCTGCACATGTGTTCGGGTGTACCTTTGTCGCGGACTCGGTTCGCGAGGGAGGCATTGTTACTGCGGTCCCAGCCGGTTTCGCCTGTCGCTTCCCTTCTATTCGAAATACTACTCTGGTCACTGGGCGTGTCTTGGAGAGTATGTTATTGGGGAATTCTGGCAACTTGATTGTGAGCAATCTCGCTTGCCCAACACCTCCGACCCGCTCGCTCTCTTCTCTGGGGTTCTGAAGGTTGCGCGGCAGGATGTTGCTCGCCACTGCGAAGGTGGCTCTGAATGTGCAGCTCCTGCTCTCTTTATGGGAACCTGGAATTTGGTCTTGGAGAAGGAAGGGGGGTTTGCTGGAGATGGGAGTGGGTTCGCCGCTGGCGGCGCTTCTCACGCGCGTGCCTTTACCTACTCGCTACCTCCCGCACCTCATTCAGATTTACCAGGGTCTTGACACTCGTCGGGGGCGGAAAGGGATGGCCGTCGATAAAACACCCAGGACCGACCGATTGGGTGCCTGAAGTCTTCGATGCCGAGCGATCACATTCCCGCGGAAATGGTCTTCGAATCGCATCGCCCCGGCCCTGGTTACCTCTGCATCCCGCCCTGGGTTGCGAGCACACCCGAGTTTGGACAGGCTCTTGGAGACCTTCTTTCGGAGATACCCGGGGAATGAGATGCCTGGGCGAGGCTTGCGGCCGCCAACACTTTCTGCATCGAGGCTGGGAAGGCCGCGGGGCGCGCTCTTCGCAGCCGTGAGGCCAAGACGAAGCAAGAGCGACACTACTGGGCCCTGCAAGCGCCCCGCGCTGCTCAGACGGACGGGGCCGCTCGCATCCAGCTTGCAGTTCAGTGCGACCCGAGGCCCAGTGTGCATTCCCATGTTTTTTTTTCCTTTTTTGACGAAGTATTTTTCCAACTGCTCTCACATTCGCGGGCTTCCCCAACGTGTTTCATTTGCATCGGCAGATCTCAGACGACGAGGAGCGGGAGGTTCAGCGTGCCAACGTCGGCGAGGCTACGCAACGTTCCCAGGAGGCCCGTCTTCGTCGCCTTATACTTCTGGCAGCGCTTCTGGAGGCGCACGGCCCTGGGCTCTGCGATCGCCCCTGGGGTGCCCCTACTGGCTCAAATGCCGAAACGGCTCGTGTTATTGGCGATCATGGGGCTGCGGTTTTCTCTGCCCCTGAGGTTGACGCGACACAGTGGAATGAACTTACCCCCGCATCCAGAAGCCCGAGGGCCCGCTCAACCGTGTTTGGATATTGCCCTGCCCAGAACGGCATAAGATGGTCTTAGGTCGTACACGCATCACTCCTGGTCCTGACGGGCCACCCTATGATGCTTGGAAGCGCCCGTGCGCTTCCCGCCTCCTCTACTCCTGCCATCTCGCCCTCGACGGCCGCATATCCGCCCTTCCCGATGACGTGTCATGCAGTCTGATGGTTTTCCCCCCGAAGGGCACGGACCCGAACGATGCTCCTGGGTAGGCTCTCCCCCGTTCTGCACCGCATACGCGTCCGCCCAGCTTGGGCAATCGCATCTCGCCACCGCTGTTGCCAGTACCTCGCGCCTCGTCGGGCGCAAGCAGAAATACGCTGCAGGGAGGGTCATGAATGAGAACGTAGTCAAGGCAGAGGCATGGGGGTGATGAGGTACATGAATGATGACAAGCACTCGGCCAGTCTTCTCACCAGTTTTGCTTCAGCCTTTCCCAGCTTATCGCAAAGCTGGGTATTATTTGTCTTGCGCGCGATGGGGACCTCTTCCCACATTATCCATTTCTTTGCTATGGTGCATTGCTTCGAACACCGCGATTATCACTGTTGGGGCTCAACGCTGCCACACCATCGACATCCGCTCAGGTGTTAAGCAAGGGTGGCCCGCCTCCATGGCCCTATTCGCACTTGCCGTCGCCCCTCTCCTTGCGCGGGTCCGACATAGATGCTCTGCCTCCCTTGGCCTCCACCTCGCCTGCGCCGATGACTTTTGCTTTGGGGCGTTGACCGTATTATCCGATATGGGTGTGCTTCTCTCTGCTTTGATGGAGATGGCGCCCATTGCGAATCTGCATCTTAACTTTGGGAAGTGCCAGCTCACCTTGCGTTGCGCTACGGACGCCGTCCATCTTATTTCTGTGTTGGTGACGTATGGTGCATTATTTTTTGCGTTGGAGGTCGTTTACTGGGCCTTCTATCTCGGGTTTCCGACCGGGCCGCTTGCGGCCGCTGAAAAATGGCCGGTTGCGATTCCAGGATTTATCTCCCGCGTGCACCAGACGCGACAACTCGGCCTAGGCATTGCGCAGAACGCTCGTGCGTTCCGCGTCATGTGTGTCTCGAAGCTGCCCTTCCGACTGCAGCTTTATCCGCCAGATGCTTGCCTCTCGCACCTGTTCCGCGAGAGCGTGATGAAGCTCACCTCAGGGCCGCGGAACGCCATCTCGTTTAACATTGCCACTAAATTGAAAGCGATCGGCTTCCCGACCGAGTTGATCGACCTTGAAGCTGTAGCCCGCGCCGCCGCGATACGATACTACATCAAGTCTTCGGGCCTCCACGGTATCTTGGAAGACCTCGACCGGGCCCGTGATGACCTCGAACACATTCCTTACCCTTGGCATAGAGGTTGGCATGAACATAGTTATCTGGGATCTATTCGCTCCGTTCGAAATTGGTATTCTGGGCTGTCTGTGTGTGTCAATCGTCTGACTCGTCTAAGTTTCAATTTAAGCTGTACACACACTTCAGGTCCATTGAGAAGTCTGAACCCGTTCGTGAAACGCTTTTTCGCCGAGCACATTACTTCTGTCCTGAGGGCGGCATGAATCAGATCGAGATTGTGTGTGAGAACATCCGTCGCGTATGCCGTGCATCGTCGATGTATCTTGGTGTGGCCGCCCTGAGAATGATGATAGGCTCGATCTGCACGAGTGCCCGCTTCCATACCTCTCCTCGTAGGTGCTTCTTTGGCTGCAGCGAGTCAGGTTGCGGCGACTCTGACTCTTTACGCCACTACTCTCCTTGTCCTCGCCTCGAAGCATTGTTGGAAAGATGGATGGGGCGTGCATTATGTGTATACCGAGGTGATATGAGCATGCATTGGTTCCCCTCTTGCCTCCTCCTCCTCGCGTTTGATAGCATGTCCGCTATTTTGACACGTGCTGCCTGCATGGATGCTTTTCTTTGTGCGCTCAGCGCACGCCGCGTGTCGCAATTTGCTGCCCCCGCGCTGGTGTTCGAGGCGCGCCCGAGGGTCACCTCTCGGCGGCACACGAAGCTCGCGGCGGCATGGAGCGAGTCTGGCGTCTTTCGTTCTCGTCATCTGGCGAGGCTGGCCGCCCCCGGGTCCGAAGCGCTGCCGAGGAGGGCGCCTGGCACTCCTCGATGCAGGTAGGGGCTTCCCGAGTCTCTGCCGCAGCCTCCTCGCCAGATCCGAGCCCGTACTGCTCGGCAAGCTCGCCGACCGCCTTCAGAAAAAAACCATAACAACCCAGCGGGGACTGGATAAAACAATCATCATCATCAGCATCAGCATCAGCAGCATCATCATCACAATCATCATCATCACAATCATCACCGCCATCACAATCATCACCATCATCACCATCAACAACATCAGCATCGTCACCATTATCATCAGCACCGGCATTCGCATCAGCATCAGCACTAGCACCATACCACCACCATCATCATCATCATCACCACCATCATCATCATCATCATCGACATCGTAATCCATCGTCACCGACACCATCATCAGCATCATCATCGCCACCATTAGCATCATAATCATCACCATCATTAGCCTCAACGCCATCCGAGTCGTCATCCGCATCATCATCATCATCATCATCATCATTATCATCATCATCATCATCATCATCATCCGCATCATCACCACCAGATTCGTGATCAGCATCAACATCAGCAATAACATCATAACCAGCATTACCAACATCAGTATACCAACCCATCACATCAACAGCCTCGCCATTATCAACATCACCACCACCACCATCATCATCATCATCATCATCATCATCATCATCATCATCTTCACCACCTCCATCACCACGACCATCATCATCACCATCATCATCACCATCAGCAGCATCATCACCATCACCATCATCGTCAGCATCATCATCATCATCATCATCATCATCATCATCATCATCATCATCATCATCATCATTCTGATCGGGTGGGGGGCCGCGAGAGCAAAACCGTGCTTTGTTTTTGTGGTTATGGAAATGGAAGGGGGGAGGGGAGGGGGAGGGGAGCAGGAGGGATCAGGGGCAAAGTTTGAGGGGAGGGATGGGTTCGGGGGGGGTCGCATCGACCCCCGATCGCCCACTGATCGCTGCCAGGGGCCCGATAGCCCCACCCCGCCCACGACAGTGCCGCTTCGCCGTCGGGGGCATATCAGCGATCCGTCGGCGATGTACAGTGAGCGGCTTGAATAAGGAACACTTACGTTTCAAAAGGGGCTCGGTCGTTCCTTAGGCTTGCATGCGTTGTTTATTGTTCCCTATGCGTTAGGTATTATTTGTTCATCGTTCCCTATGCGTTACTCCTTGGAAGAAACGGGCTTCGTTCCTTATTTATCGTTCCTTAGGTCAACGCCCCGACTGTATCGCCGATCCGAGCTCGATGTTCACGCCCTTAGGCCAGTCCCGCCGCCGTTGCCCCTCGGAGGGGGAGGCGTACGTGATGCGAGGCCTTGCGATGAAGCGTGCTCGTTTTCTAGCGAGGCTCAGCTGATGGGTGGCGCGCACACCACTTACGCCGCCACCGGACTCGGCCCCCAAATTTGGAAAGGCTGGGGAGAGAGCGTCGGGCTAGCTGAAACTCTCGAAGGCCGTCCGCCCCACCGGGCTCGAAGAAGGAGCCGCGCATCACGCCCCTTACCGATCAGAGGGGAGGAGGGAGGAGGGAGCGTAGCTGGTGGAGAAAACGCTTGGGGTGCTTTTCTCACTGTTTTCAGCGTTTCCGTTGTTCGGCCAATCAAAAGGAAAAACACGTCAACGACCAAAACAAGCAACGGCAGCACAAGCAACAAAAACATCGAAGCACAGCACGGGGAAGCGAACCGAAAACGGCACGAACGAGGATCACAAAGCGGAAACAGGCAACACGTGGCCCCCAGACGGAAATAGAAAGCCGTCGATCTTGAACACGAAACAAAACGCCCCAGCGTGTTCGACATCCTTTGGCCGATTCCGGAAACCCGGAACCCAAAAGTGTTGCCATCTCTTGGGAGGCCGACTTTTGCTTCTGCCGGCTTCCGTCGGGCTTCCGCGACCTTCCGCCTGCGGAGGTGGTCTCGTTATACTTCCGCCGCCTTCCGCCTACCTTCTGCCGCCGAGGCAGCCTCGTTTTACCTCCGCCGCCCTCCGCCGACCTTCCGGCGCCTTCCGCCGCGGAAGAGATGGCAACTTCTTGGATCCTCGAAGGCAGGGCCTTTCCTGGAGCGCCTCATCGGAGAGGAGGGAGGAGTTCGACGCCATGCGCCGTCGGCAAGCAGGTGCAGGTGAGAATCCCAAAACGGAAACAAGCAACAGCACATCACCCCCACACGGCCAACAACTGCCGTCGATCTTGAACACGAGACACCAACGCCTCATATCAGGGAGGAGGAGGAGGAGGAGAAGGAGGAGGAGGAGGAGGAGCAGGAGGGGAAGGATAACGAGGAGGACCAGCAGCAGGAGCAGCAGCAGGAGGAGGAGGAAGGGGGGGAGGAGGAGGAGGAGGAGGAGGAGGAGGAGGAGGAGGAGGAGGAGGGGAGGAGGAGGAGGGAGGAGGAGGAGGAGGAGGAGGGAGGAGGAGGAGGAAGAGGAGGAGAAGGAGGAGGAGGAGGAGGAGGGAAGAGGAGGAGGAGGAGGAGAGGAGGAGGAGGAGGAGGAGGAAGGAGGAGGAGGAGGAGGAGGAGGAGGAGGAGGAGGAGGAGGAGGAGGAGGAGGAGGAGGAGAAGAGGAGGGAGGAGGAGGACCAGCAGCAGGAGCAGCAGCAGACGGAGGAGGGGAGGAGGAGGAGGAGGAGGAGGAGGAGGAGGAGGAGGAGGAGGAGGAGGAGGAGGAGGAGGAGGAGGAGGAGGAGGAGGAGGAGGAGGAAAGGAGGAGGAGGAGGAGGAGGAGGAGGTCACGGAGAGGAGGAGCCCCGTCGGCAGACAGGTGCAGTCCGTCACCGCGCAGCTGGGGCTCAAGGAGCTGGAGGGGCGGCGGCTCGAGGCCGCGCCCGCTGCCTGCGCGGCCCGCCGCGGGCTCCGAGCACTTTGCCCCTCTCCGCCGCTGCCGCAGCGCTCCGCTGGGCCTCCTCCTCCTCCTCCCTCCCTCTCCTCCTCCTCCTCCTTCCTCCTCCTCCTCCTCCTCCTTCCTCCTCCTCCCTCCCTCCTCCCCTCCTCCCTCCCCTCCTCCTCCTCCTCCTCCTCCTCCCTCCTCCTCCTCCTCCTCCTCCTCCTCGGGTCGCCCACGGCCCCCGGGGAAGCCGCGCAGGGTCGGCGGGCCCTCGGGGGCGGCCCGCGGGCAGGGGGCGCCGCCCGTCGCCGCCTCTGCGGTGGGGGGCGGCGGTCGCCGCCAACGTTACATATCGGCGGCGACCGAGGCGGCGACGAGAGGCGGCGACCGGGGCCGCACCATGGCCATAGCAGCAGGTGCTCAAATCGCGAGTGCGGGCCTGAACGTTCGCAGCTGGATGTAAAAATGTCGTCCCGCTCTGCACGGGGAGCGGGAGAGAGCAGGCATGACGGCATCATCAGCAGTGTTATGCATGCTTATCTACCCACGTACTTGTCGGGAAGGGGGGAAGCAAAAACGGGCGGGCCTTCCCAGAAGTCTCTCGGAAGGCCCCCGGCCTTCTGAGAAGTGTTCTGAGCCTTCCCCGGAGACAGGAAGCACCTCTCAGAAGGCGCGAGGGCTTCTGAGGAGTCCCGCCGACTTCTGAGAAGGCCTTCTCCTTCTCACTCCCCCCCCCCTCGCTCGCCGCCAAAGGTAGGCTCAGGGGGAAGCAGGTTTTCCGACGTTCTCGTCGCTTCTCGGCCGTTCTCCAGCCTCGGCGTGCTCTCTTCCGACGCCTCGGCGAGGGGCGCCCCCAGAACGGCCGCCAGAGATCCGAATTATGACCCGCAGACCAGGCGACGAGGATCACCGCGGGGGAGGAGACTTTTTTTTAGGGTCGGGCGATACCCCGGGTTATCGGGCTTGCCCCCCCTTCCCCCCCCCCCTCAGGATAACCCAACCTTGCCGGTCGTGCAGGTCCGCGGGAGGTGGGGCGCGGGCATATGCAGGACGGCCCCCTCCTCCTCCTCCTCCTCCTCCTCCTCCTCCTCCTCCTCCTCCTCCTCTCCTCCTCCCCCCCCCGGGATAACCAGGGTTATCGCCGATTCACAAAAACGGTCTCTTGTCAGCCACGCGCAGGAGGGGGGTAAGGCAAGCTAGGTGTGCTCGCGTCCTATCTGACGTCCTACCCCTCCCTCCCATCCCTTACCGTGGCGTTGATACCCCCTCTATTCGCACAGCCGGATGTCGAGCAGGGACGGGGGAAGGCTTCTCAGGGACGCACCCCTGCCTCTGAGAAGGCGCAGGCGCTGTCTGTAGGTGTGAGGCCCGCGCCTGCTGAGAAGCGGCCTCCTTGCAAGGAGCCTTCCCCTCTCCCCCTACCACCTCCTTGTTTTAAGTCGGGCCTGTCCCCCTTACAGGGGGATTTTCGACGAAAAATGAAAAACCCAAAACATAGTCAAAAAATATGCAAAGATAGTCGGGGGGCTATGTTTTGCGTATTTCTTGGCCTTTTTGGAGCATTTGAGGGGTATTTTTTTTTCGTCGAAAATCCCCATGTAGGGGGGCACGCCCGACGTAAGCCTTGTTCGCGCGGCCAATCTCGGTTCGATTCAAGGTTCGAGGTGCTCGAGGTTCCAGGTCTTCGGGCGTTTCCTTGGGTCCCCCCTGGTTTTTGAGCCCCCGGGTGCCATCCAGCAGCCGCGCCTCGCCGGGAGCTTCCCAGGGGTGCCAGCATCGTCTCGAACGGCCGCCAGAGACCCGAGTTACAGTCGGGGCCCTGAAGAAGGAACCCTTTTGGTTGGGGAGGGGCTCCGCATTCCTTAAGTGTTTCACAGCTTGCCTCAGGCTTTCCTTAGGTTTTCGACAGGAAATCGAAGGTTAACTCATGGAAAAAAGGGGCCTCGTTCCTTATTTAGGGTTTCTTAGGTCAACGCCCCGACTGTCTGACCCGAAAGCCGAAGTTGGGGTCCATTCTGATCCGATCGATCCGATTCGGTATCGAGTTCGTCCGGCCCGTTCCGATGCGGTCCCGATGCTGCTCCAGCGATCTGGTGCGTTCCGGTGCCTGTGCGGCGCTGTTGCGCATAGTGTCGCAGGCGATGCGGCTCCATGCGGTTCCGTGCCAGTGCAGCCCGATCCGACGCACCTCCGGCTTCGATCCGATTTGCCAGTTTGATGCTGTTTGATTGTGTTCTGCTCTGTGCATGCGCGTTCGAGGTTGGACCCTGCGTATGATGAGTCCAGGACGACAGCCCCACTGCAGTTGTTCTGCGCAGGCGCTGGCATCTGCGATTGTCCAGTGTTGGTCAGGGTTCGAATCTTGGTGTGCTCTGCGACGGCAGCAAAACGTTTTGCAGTTGCTGAAGATGGTCAGCCATGTGGTGTCTCTGGCGCAACGAGCTCGGGCAGACTACACGCTCTCGTGCTTTCAACGAAGGGGCTGGCGCGCGGGCCAAAAGCAGTGACATGTTGCAGCGTGTTGGGTCCAGGAGGAGGAGAAGGAGGAGGAGAGAGAGGAGGAGAAGGAGGAGGAGGGGGAGGAGGAGGAGGGGGAGGAGGAGGAGGAGGAGGAGGAGGAGGAGGAGGAGGAGGAGGAGGAGCTGTCCTGTGTGGCCCTGTCGGGCGAGACCAGCGTGGGTCTCCATCGGGCGGGACCCCGTCGGGTGGGACCCCATCGGAAGGGGCCCTATCCTGCAGGACCCTGTTGTGTCTGGCCCGAGGGGGTGGGACCCTACCGCGTGGACCCTTTTCGGGGACACTGCCATCTGATGACCATCATTCGGGAAATCGTTTGAGGACATTGAAGTCTGATAATGCATTGCGAGTCCTTCAAGGGGGCCCTGTCAGCCTACCAAAAAATAGGGAAGTCCTCAGGGTGCTGTGACGCGGGCAATTCCCGCGAACATGCGAAAATTCAGGCATCCAAGGCCAATTCATTAGAAGACAGCCCGAATGCCTCAGTGCAAGAACTGTCTGCAGAAACAAGTGGAGTTGGCGTGCACACGCATTGAACAGCTACACTCGTCATCATCATCATCATCATCATCATCATCATCATCATCATCATCATCATCATCATCATCATCATCATCATCATCATCATCATCATCATCATCATCATCATCGTGTTAGCCTATTGTGCAGACAGCGTCAAGCGTAAGATCTGCAGTTTTGTGCGCCCGCTGGTTCCTCCATCCTCGATCCACCCGAGACGCTTGGTAGCACCGAAAAGAGACTCGGAAGCCGGGCAAGGGCTGTCAAATCCGTGGCTGCTAAAATCGACCTCCGGGAAGTTGTCTTCGTCCTTCCGGGAAGAACCCCGTTGCCTGTGTCGCGTGCCGCGCCTCATTCCGGGAAGCTGTTTTTTCCTTCTGGGAGGGCCGTGCTAGCAGCCACGGTTTTAGCAGCCCTCGCCCAGCTTCCGAGAGACAGACGTATCACCTTGATCTCCGTGGCATGCCGGCCCGCTTGGGCCCTTCGGGCTTCCGGGAGCGTGCGGGGTACGTGTGGCCTTGATCGCGCCCCGGGGTGCCGAGGCCGGCGCTTGCGTGTCCCTGAGGCGGCGCGCTGCTGGACCCTCCGGGAGGGCAGCAACACGGCGACGCTTCGTTCGTGCGGGTGGCGAGGTCTGGTTTTGGTGACCGGGAGGCGGCTCTTCCCTGGATCCCCCTTGTGAGCAGGAGATGGATGGGCCAAACGTCCACCACGACGGGGAAGTCCTCCTCCTCCTCCTCCTCCTCCTCCTCCTCCTCCTCCTCCTCTTTCTCTTTCTCCTCCTCCTCCTCCTCGTCCTCTTCCTCCTCTTCCTCCTCCCCCTTTTCCTCCTCCTCACTCTCCTACGTATGTCAGCGGTAGTGGAAGATCGGCCTATCAGAAGTGGCGACGGGTGCACCTCTGGCCGCTCACGTGGAGGCGATGTTCCGTTTGGATGCCTCGAAGGGGGCGCTCCGCTAGAGCCTCCAGAGGTGCAGGGATTTACGTCGTTCTCTGCGCCCCCCCTGCGGGCTCTGGCATGAGCCCCCGATGGCACAAGAAGACACCAAGATGGCGTCAGTCGACCCACATAGTAAGGGGGGCAACCTTCCCAAGGGTACCTTTGCATCGTTGCCTCCTCGCTCCATCCTTGGCCACTTTCGTTGGCCGCGCACCGCTCGAAAAGCTTCGAAATGGGCGTCCAAGGCCCTTGCATCCTTATCGCGCATCCTTACTCTACGGATTGATTGTATGTTGGAGTTGATGTTCCGTCAGCGCAGCCAAAGCTGGCATCGTCAGATGAGGGCTACGTCTGAGACCGCATGACGGCAGGTACGTATGCGGCTGGCAACGCCCAGAGAGCCGAGGTCCAGTTTGGGTACCCTTGAGGAGGCACTGCGCTGGGCTCCCCGGCGGCAATGTCGATGACAACACTGTGTAAGCGTGTCGACGGAGAAAGCATACGGCTGTGCCCAGGGAGACGAGTTCTATCGTTTCCGATTTTTTTTGGTGTAGTGGAATTGTTCGTGGTTCGCGAGGTGCAACGATCAGGACCAGTCGCGGCCGCCAGCAGACCGTATTCTTTTCGGCAATCCAATGCCCAACTCACGGCGATACCCATTGCGGGTCGTTTTAGGTTCGGCCGCCGAGAGCGGAATGTATGGCGCAACCATTTTTAGCAAGGCGGTGTATGTTCGGCAGCCGAGTGCCCAACGTAAGGCGCAACGAATGGCAGGTCGTTTCATTGCTTGGCAGGCGCGGGTGTGATTTGTGGTGACATCTATTGCGAAACCCATGGACGGCGCAATTTGCGGTGCAAGCCATGGATAGTGCAACCCATAACGTAACATATGGTACAACCTGTGGCGCGACCCATGGCGCAATTCATGGATGGCCTAATTCATTCATCGCGCAACCCATGGCGCAACCTATGGATGACGCAACACATGGGTGCTGTAACTTGTAGCGCAACCCACGTGTGTCGCACCCCTGGCAGTTTCCACATGGTTACGCCCGATTTGCGCTAGCCGTTTTGGCTGACGTCGGGGCCCACGCGCCGAGTTGTCTTGCGATTCTGATCGCCACGGGCAAAGACCAGCACGAGCCGAAAGGCAAGTGGAAGTTGTTGCGTCCCATTCGTTACACACTGGTGCACGCGTCGGTCCAAACGCCACCACGTTCTGCACTGGGTGGGCGCGCCGGACAGGACGCCTGCGATATTTTGCAAGGGTGAATTGCGCCCTGGAATGTCGCCCCCTCCCCCCCCCCAGTCATCCACTCCATTCGTTGTATTTTCAGCCATGGGAGTGGATGGGGCCTAGTTTAGCAGGCTTTCCTTCGGATTTCTTCAGACATGTACCAAGTCTTGCCCCTGGTTGGGCCTGGTTGGTCTCCATTGGCGGCGCTTCTCGCCTGAGAGGTCCTGACAGACTGCCTGCTTTGGGATCGTCTTCCTGAAACATGTTCCCAGTGTTGGTTGTTTGTCTGACAGGGTTTTGATGCTATTGCTTGCGGGTTACGGCCAATTTGCCTGGTCTGGGGCCCGGCTTGGTGTGGTCTTGGGCAGACTTCGCTTAGGACGCCCGCAGGGTTTACTTAGTTCGAGGTGTCGTTTAGGCAGGTTTGGGGCTGGTTTCGCCGTGGAGGTCCTCGCAGTTTGCCTGGCAACGTCGTTTGGCCCCGATTGAGATGGGTTTCGCTTGGGACGTCTGGCCAGTTTTTGGGGCGTCTTGTATTGACGCCATAAGAACATCCAACCGCAGTTTGAAGATGATGCTCCTGGAGCCTCTGATTGGGACATCTGCTTGCTATGCAGCTTACAAATGGGGGCCCGTTGTGACTCCTGCTTGCGATCACAACAACCCGCGCGAAAAGAACGTGGAGAAGCGCACGCGAATCCCCCAGCATAAACCATAGTCAGCGCAGCACGAACGCGGATGTAGAACCCTGGGGCCTGGTGTCGTGGTGAAGATTTGAGACTTGGGTCCGATCACCCGGCAAATATTCTGGGGGCGGACCAGGAGCGTCGCACAATATGTGGGATCCGGACTGGTGTTTGGGAGGGCCATGGGCATCTCAATCTGAGATCGAGACGCTTTCAGAAGCAAGTGCTACATCGAGAAAGGACGTGTTCGATTTGTTCGTTTGTTTTGCTGTCCGAAGATAGCTTGCGAGATACAGCGATCCGTGGCAGAAACTCGTCACTGTGCGAATGGATTGCGATGGTGCATGGATCGCGTATGCAGGCACTAGGCGATGTGAATAGGGATGAATGTTGGTAGAGGGTGCCTTTATGTGTAATCGACTGCACGAGCTCCTTGCCCCGTATGCCCACGGCTAAGTGTGCGGCTGACGTGATTGATCTGGTGGTTTGAGACATCGGTTTGCCTGCATCACGTCACGCTTCCCGTTGGCATGTGCTCTTCTTATCTAATGTTTCCATATCCTCTTCTGGTGTTACCCTATCCTGATTGCTTCCGCGTCGACCGGCTGCATTCCCGTCCCAATGTGGAGGCTCAGGTAATGCAGCTTCGAGGCTTGCTCGTGGAAAAGGAGTTCGCTTCTCTCCCTGCTCTGTCACCACCTGCCTTTGAATAAATAGTTGTTGATGAGACCATCTGCGCTCGAATAACATGTTTCAAATACGCTTGGCATTTCTTTACCAGCCTATTCAGGAAAGCTGCCTGCGTAGAGGAGTTGCTGGGAGAAAGTTGAACAGAGAAGCACGCAGTGAAAGAAGACGCCCGCAATGGTACACTTAGAACCTGTAGGAGCCTCCGGGAGCCATGTTGGGATTCTATTGAGGTCATTTGGGGAGCCTTTGAGGTCGTCTTTGGGCTCAAGTTGGTCCTCTTGGGGGCCGCCTACGAGCATCCTGGAGGCCTCTGATTAAAAAGGGACGGCTTGAGTTAGCCCTGCCCTTCTGGATTCTGGATTTCGTAAATCGCAACTTGGAGCCCTCTTGGGACGCTCTTTGCGCACTTCTGCGAGCCTTCGGGGCCGTTTTGGAGCCCTCCTCGGCCTCTTTTAGAGCTATGCTGAGCGATCTTGGAGCAATCTTCAGGCTTGAGGAGCCCATCGGAAGTAGAACGGCGAGAGAGCTCACAAAGTTGTCCATTGTACGTGTTTCATGAAATTCGGTCTCACGGGTACATTCTTGGGAGGCTCCGTGGCCACCACGGACAAGATTGTGGCGGTATTTGGGGCATCGTAGCAACGTGATGTTGGGCCATCTTGTCCCAATTGTAGCGTGACGTGCTAGATTGTAGATTGTGTTGTGCTATGGCCGTGGACGGGCTAACGTCGATGCAGGTAATTGCGATGTAGGTTTCGGTATTGTGGGAACGCGTGGCTCGCGCTGTCCTGAAGTCTCCGTGTCGTGTTCGCTCGATCCATTCGCATATGGGAAATGTAGGAACGTGTAGTTTGTGACGTTCTACACTTTGGTTCCCAACATCACGGTTCAGCAACATCGCCGTTCGCCCAGCCTTTGCTAGGGCCATCTTGGACGCTCTGATTAACCCCTCGTTTGGGGGGGGGGCGTGTCAATTCTTCCAGAACTCGCCCTGGAACCTCTTCAGCCGACATGGGATCGCTCTGGGGATACCTTGCGTACCTTGACGCCACACAGCGGACTTGTGTTGAACAGCATCGTTGCCTCTTCGGTGGGCACTTCCACCGTATGTCACGAACAAACCAGGGCACGTTTGCCAGGAGCCTGTTTGTGTCTATCTCCTTGTCCGTCTGAATGTATGCTCCTTCGTTGTTAGAATACGAGTTCTCCGTATGGTTCTGTCCTTGTCTGCATCAGGGTCCGTGACAGTGATTAATCATGCCATTATGCTTGCTCGCGTGCATATATACATATATATATGTATATATACTTATATATATATATATATATGTACAGATGTATGTACATATGTATGTGTGATGTACATATGTGTGTATGGGTATCTATGTATGTGCATGTATGTATGCGTGTGGGTCCGTCTCTGGTTGTCCGTGAGCCGATCCGTGCTTGCCAAACTCCTAAGCACCGTGGTGCCCAGTGCGGGTGAGCATTGCGATGCTCATTGCCCGACTGCTGCGGGCTGGCCGTACCGCCGTCGAGCACGCGCGAGGCCCCCCGCGCCGCCTCCTCCTCCGCCTCCTCCAGCGCCCCTTGAGTTTCATCAGGCAGACGCAGTGGGAGATGTACACGATGTAAATCACGTGTGCCAGCGTCGCTACGATTCTAGGCACAGTGGCGTGCCCAGGCGTCGTGGGGCTCACAGGACGGTCGTGCCTTTACATACCATAACAACGAGACACATTGTGGCCTAATGCATCGCATTGGATGTGGCTGGAGGGTTCAGTTCGACACGGGCTCTTCGCGCTGGACGTGGCTGGCGCAAGAGCTTTTCATACGTAACCTCCCGCAGACACGGATAGGAGTGAGATCACCCCCGCTTGCATCCTGCGAAAAGCTTACAACTCTCAAAGCCCATCGCAGTCACCCATGTTGCATTCCAACTTGCATGGACATGGGCATGCATGTGTACATCGAGAGAAGGAGAGAGAGTGAGAGAGGAGAAACCAGAGAGAGAGAGAGAGAGACTGGGGAGGAATGCTCTGACCGAACTCTCGGTCGATCGCCCGAGAGTTGTGATGTCGCGGGGGGGGGGGACCGCGGACCGCGCCACAGTCTTGGCCAGATCTGGGCCCCCCCAGGGAGCCCGAAGCCGTTGTGCTCTCCGCTGCCGCCCCTGCGAACAGCACCGACGTCGACACATTTAGACCCACACGTGCGAAGGCCCGCGCAGCCCAGGCTGGCGCCACCGTTCGGGCCCACGGCCACGGGATCCGGGCCGCCCCCCGGCTCCGCTCCACGACAGGGCTCCAACAGTGGCCGCTCGCACCACCCCTGGGCGGACCTTACTGGACTACCATCTTACAGTAGCATGTTGCGCTACTAAAGAGCACAGTGAGCCATGGCGCAGCGATCCGAGGAGTGCAAGGTACCTGGACGGCTTTCCCTCCCTCGTCGGCACGGCTGGATCCGCCCCGAAATTCGAGTCGGAGCGCCCACCCTAGAGAGGTCCGCGAAGCAGCGGTTTCGGTACCTTGTTGTCCCCCCTAAACGTTGTATGACACAGCATGGGATAGCATGGATAGGGTTGGAGCGCGCCGCACATCATAGCCCAGCAGCGTATAGCACCGACTTGCATTGCATGGAAGGGCTTATCATCTCACTGTGCAGCGCTGTATACTTCAATGTATTAGCTCGTGTCACTTCATAGCCTATAGCATACCGCAGTTCATCAGAGTAGGAAATAACATCACGTAGCAGCAATCCGCAATCCATCATCGTACGACATATAATTGCAACATAGCGTAACGCAGTTGGGCAAATCACAATGCCATTTTTATAGTAACGGAGGCTGGGGGGTGAGATCGCAGTGAAGCGGAGACCCCCCACAGGGAAATCGGTTTCGGTTTCGTCTTCGTGTCGTGCGTGCGGGCGAGGCGAAGGTGCGCGTGATCCTCCTGTAGCTATGCCGAAGTAGGAGCGAAAGTCCGTTCCCGTCCGCCGGTGGTTGGGAGGAGTCCCAGTTGGGCTGGGCGGTGTCCCGGGTGTCCCGGGTGTCAGTAGGAGCGAAGTCCGTTTGAACGTCCGCCGGTGGCCGGGAGGTGTCCCAGTAGGGCCGGGCGGTGTCCCGGGTGTCCCGGGTGTCCCAGGCGTCTCGGCGCTACGCATGTCGCTAGTTTCATAATTCATTTTTGTTCGGCGCTTGCGGCGGGCTTCCTTTTCCAATCCAGCTCATCTTATCCAATCCATCTTGTCCAATTCAGTACATCTTATCTTATACAACCCATATTGTCCCATCTTATCTTATCCCACCCAATCCAACTCACCCAACCCAATCCATCAATTCATTTGTTTCTGCGCCTGCGGCGGGCCAAGCCAATCCATTGTGGTGGAGGGAGACTCTGATAGAGAGTGAGAGAGAGAGACAGAGAGAGAGAGAGAGACCGAGAGAAAGAGAGAGATGAGATCAAGGTGACAGGCTGTAGGTCAGTCAGTGTGGGCATTTGATCTCAATCCCCCCCCAAACCTCCTCGTCGCCCGCAGGGCGGTCGTATAGGTATGTACATAGGTGTACGTGTAGCTCTGATGGCATAGGCCAGAAGTCTGACTCATGGCGTGGCCTTGAAGCCTCGTGTAGCATTGCATTGCCTAGCGGACCGCTGCACATCGTAACACATCCAGGTGGAGCACAAGAACGCAGGCAAGAGCAGTGCAAAGTGCAGCAACTCAGGAGGAAAAAAAACACACAGACACAATTAATCCTCGATTCCCAGGAAAATATGGGAAAATATGGGAATCGGGGGGGAAGACAAAAACCCAGAAAATATGGGAAAATATGGGGACTATTTTTATCTGTGTGTATTTATTTGTGTGTCCTAATTTCCCTTTAGCAACGCAAACCAAGACACATCCGGCGCGTCTCGTTCTCGTCACGGGCAACGGGCTCAGCGACCCGCCGGCCCGAGCAGGCGACCCTGCAGAGCGGCTCTTGACATGGCACAGGCATGCCCCCCTCGAGGCACGCCGATTGGGGCGAGTGTGATCTCGAATGCGTGGATGCGTGTGTTTTAGCGCTCCTCCCCGTCTTCGTCTGGCAGGGGGGGCCGTGGCTAGGGGGGCTTGTCATTCGACCGCGACGTCGCTTGCTCGTGCTTGGCCCTCTCAGGCACACACCGAGACCAAGACCGAGAGTTTGTGTTGGCGCGTATCCGTTTCGGTGGCTTTTCGCTGCATGCATCAGCCACGTCTCGAACCTCCATCTGCAAGGCCAGGCGGTAACTGAACTAGGCGTTGCCCGCCCTGGTACTCGCTGCGTTGACACTCAAATGGCTGCCGACGAAAAAGTGTGTTGGCGTGGGTGTCGGTGTGTGAGTGTGTGTTTGTGTTGTGTGTGTTGTTTGTGTGTGTTGTTTGCGTGTGTGTGTTGTGCGTGTGTGTGTGTGTGTGTGTGTGTGCCTGCGTTTTGTGGGGGTTTACCTGTTTGCAAGGGAGAGTGGCGTTTCCCGTGAAGGGTTTCTTGACATGTTGAGTCGTTCCGCCTCCTTCGCTGGCAACAGGAGCGGCGTCTTCAGGAGGCCTTGGACGAGGCTCGCGTTGGGCCGCCAGAACACAGAATGCCTGAGGATGTTGCGCGCACGTCCCTCATACCAGATCTGTTCTCGGGCTTGGTGTTGCCGTGCATTCGCTTTGTTCAAGTTTCGTTCGCCTTTGTTTATGGGCTGCTCTGGGCGATTCCCCGCGCCTTCGTGGGTCTAGGGGCAATGACAATTCACTGTGGCCTGCCACGGGGGACAGAGTTTGTAACACACGCTGTGCAGCTTTTTGCGTATCCTCTAAGCAAGATGTGTGAATAGAGTTTCCCGCCTGGTGTGGGAAGGAAAGGCAACATGCTGAAAGCAGGGAGTGCAAGCAGGAAGCGCATTTGATACAAAGTGGCGTTTTTCATTGAACAGTCAGCCGAGGACACGCGAACGAACAAGCGTGACAATTCGCCGTTGGTTGTTATAAGAAGTGTCCAGTGGGCAGGTTGATGAACCAGAGAAGCAGTTACCCGAAGGCCGTCACTACCACCTTAGCGACAGTTGCGTCGCCCTGCAACCCCCATGCAGTCACGGCCAAGATCTGCTGCCGCCCGCCCTTTGTGTCTCAGATGTCAGTCGAACTCTCCGGAAGACGAGAGACGCAGGCGCCCTTCCGAATGTTGGATTGTTACACCAGCCCCCTCACGCACCAGTGCTGGTGCGTGCTTCTCTTGTGCGATGTATAGCCAAGATGCAGAAGAAAGGACCGATTCGTGCTCAGGAGGGGCTCGGGTTTTCGGGAGGTTCCTTAGATCCACGTCGGGGAACTAATTCTAAGCCGAGGTGCTTGGCTTCCGCGGCGGCCCGCGGCCGACTCGTCGGTCAAGCGCCCCTGGACTCCTTTATGCCCGGGCTGCTCCTGGTCGACCGGTGGCCTTCCCCTGGCACTCTGCAGGTTCTCTCCTGGACACGTGTTCGGCGTCACCCCAACATACTTATATCATATGTGCGTCGCCCCCCCTGGGGGCGACGCGCGCACCGAGAAATCTTCTAGTGTATGCGTCGTAGCGGGCGCCTTCTGGCCACGCCGCACGGGAAACGATATACTACAAGATGGGTATACTATGCGGGCAACAGTTATATCCACATCCAGTGCGTCTTGGATTCTTGGGCTCTCTTCCCCTGAAACCGTAGACGCACTGGATATGGATAAAATCTGGCCCCAAGAGGCTTGATTTCATCCATACCCGGCGCGCCTCGGCGTTGCGGCACCTCTTCCCGAAAAGTCCACGACGCTCTGGATATGGATATAAGTGCTGCCCGCATACTATACGTTCGGGTCGGACGCGCGCCTCCAAGGAGGACATGTAGCGTTCGTATGTCTCTGTGCGTCCCATGTTCACTAGCCCAAAACATACCCGGACCCGGGGTCAGCTGGGGTGAAAAGGGCCGCCCGCTAGAGCGTTTTCGGCCTTGCCGCCACCTCGTCTGGGTACGGGTCGGTGCCCGAAACAACCATACATACCCGGACCTAGCTGGGGTGGTGGTTGGGTCACCCCGTCTAGGTACGGGTATGTATGGTGGTTTCGGGAGCCGACCCGGACCCAGGGGGGGGTGATGCCCCGAGGGCCCCTTGCCACCCCGTCTGGGTAAGGGTACGGGTATCTTTCGCGCTCGAGACATGTGTGGCATCTCCGGGCGTGGCCTGGGACGGCAGGGTCGATCGGGGATCTCCCGGACGCCCTGCAGCCCTTGGAGGCCCACGGGGGGCAGGGGCGGCCCGGGAGGGGCCCGGGGGCCCACCTCGGGAGCCGGGGCACCCCCTGGCGCCACCTCGCGCTCGCATGTCCACCACAGTACCCCAGCCGTGGGCACCGAGGAGGAGGAGGGCCGAGGAGGAGGAGGGGGAGGGGGAGGAGGAGGAGGAGGAGGAGGAGGAGGAGGAGGAGGAGGAGGAGGAGGAGGAGGAGGAGGAGGAGGAGGAGGAGGAGGAGGAGGAGGAGGAGGAGGAGGAGGAGGAGGAGGAGGAGGAGGAGGAGGAGGAGGAGGAGGAGGAGGAGGAGGAGGAGGAGGAGGAGGAGGAGGAGGAGGAGGAGGAGGGAGGAGGAGGAGGAGGAGGAGGAGGAGGGAGGAGGAGGAGGAGGAGGAGGAGGAGGAGGAGGAGGAGGAGGAGGAGGAGGAGGAGGAGGAGGAGGAGGAGGAGGAGAGGAGGAGGAGGAGGAGGAGGAGGAGGAGGGGAGGAGGCCGAGGATGAGGAGGAGGAGGCCGAGGAGGAGGGAGGAGGAAGGGGAGGAGGAGGGGGGAGAGGGAGGACGGGGGGAGTCCCAACACTTCTGTCGTTGAGCTTGCCTCCTGGAGGGCCCTCGTCGGCACTGCATGGGTCGGCCCCGAGATCCAGGTCGGAGCAAAAGTCGGGACATGCCCAGGAGTCGGCTTCGAGGGAGACGGAGGATGAGAAGGAGGAGGACGAGGAGCAACGGTTGTTCAGAAACATGTGCAAGGCGCGCAGATGTTGGGGGAGGGCTGGCAGCGTCCATGCATCATAGCCCCAGCACCTGGACACAACTTCAATCCGTCCGGTTCAGTCCTCTAAGCACCACGTAAGTTTTCAGATTTCCTGAGCGAGCGCCCTTATTACGCATGCAGTTCCACGGCACATGGAAACTGCGTGGCTTTACCGTCACAATTACAAGTCCCATAAGCACCGAAAGGCTCTAGCTCCACCGGGACAGTACGAACAGATTCCGCCGGGAGTTGTGGAACGTACTAGTGGGCACCACGGGATCGACCAACAGTTTCCGTGAGTTGCTTTCGCATCAGCAGCCCGCCCAGCTGGTTCAAATGTCCGCGCCATTCCGAGCCAGCGAAGCACTCACGTCACGTCCTGCACGTGCCCGGCTCGTTGCCTCATGGAGGGGCAGCACCGCGCACCCGCAGCGCGGCGCCCAGCTTGGTCGTCGCCAGCTCTCGACCACGAAGCGCCCCTAAGGGGCAACGTTAGGGTTAAGTCGAGCATGTCCCCCTACAGAAGGAATGTTCCAAGGTAGTCCAGAAATATTAGTTTGGGCCGATTTTCCACAATTTTCGATGGACTATGTTCGATACTGTTCTGATTATGTTCCAACCATCCTGTGGTGTTGGGTCCTCGTTTTGAAGAGACAACGCCCCGCGTCTCCTCCTTCCTCCTCTCCCTCCTCCTCCCTCCCCCTCCTCCCATTCCTTGCCTCTGTCCTCCGCATGTCCTCGTGATCGTCATCATCATCATCATCATCATCATCATCATCATCATCATCATCATCATCATCATCGTCATCGTCATCGTCATCGTCATCGTCATCGTCATCGTCATCGTCATCGTCATCGTCATCGTCATCGTCATCGCCGTCATCATCACCATCATCGTCACACCCAGTACAGCGCTTCGTGGCCCCACAGGGAGCTCTACCGAAGGTCCCAGTGGCGCAGTTCGCATGCGTCTCCCCCGCCCAGTACAACGCTTCGTGGCCCCATAGGGAGCTCCAGCGAAGGTCCCAGTGACGCTTTTCGCATGCGTCTCGCCCATTCAGCACAGAGCTTCGTGGCCCCATGGGGAGCTCCAACGGAGGTCCCATTAGCGCAGGTCGTAAGGACATCCCCCACCCAGTACAATGTTTCGTTGTCCAATGGCAAAGTTCGCATGCGTCTCCCCCGCCCACTGCAGCGCTTCGTGGCCCCATCCATGGGGGCTCCACAGGAGGTCCCAGTGGCGCAGTTCACATGCGTCTCCCCCACCGGTACATCGCTCCGTGGCCCCATAGGGAGCCCCACCGAAGGCCCCAGTGGCGCAGTTCGCATGCGTTTCCCTCGCCCAGCACAGCGCTTCGTGACCCCAAAGGAAGCTCCACAGGAGGTCCCAGTGGCGCAGTTCGCATGTGTCTTCCCCACCCAGTACATCGCTTTGTGGCCTCATAGGGAGCTCCACTGAAGGTTTTAGTGGTGCAGTTTGCATGCGTCTCCCCCACACAGTACAGCGTTTCGTGGCCCCATAGGGAGCTCCACCGAAGGTCCCAGTGGCGCAGTTCGCATGCGTCCCCTACACCTAGTACAATGCTTCGTGGCCGATAGGGAGCTCCACCGAAGGTCCCAGTGGCGCAGTTCGCATGCGTCTGCCCAATTCAAACAGCGCTTCGTGGCCCCATAGGGAGCTCCAGCGAAGGTCCCTGTGGCGCCGGTCGTATGCGTATCCCCCACGCGGTACAATGTTTCGTGGCCCCACGGGGAGCTCCACCGAAAGGCCCCGTGCCGCATTTCGCATGCGTCTCCCCCACCCAATACAGCGCTTCGTGGCCCCATAGGGAGCTCCACCGAAGGTCCCAGTGGCGCAGTTCGCATGTGTTCCCCCCACCCAGTACATCGCTTTGTGGCTCCATACGGAGCTCCACCGAAGTCCCAGTGGCGCAGTTCGCATGCGTCTCCCCCACCCAGTACAGCGTTTCGCGGCCCAGAAGGAGCTCCACGAACGACGATATCCACAATTGCAGCACCCACAACTTTGTATGGTTGTTTTTTTCCGTCAGGCTAATTTGATTCCGTTTTCCGAAATTCGCCTGCAGGAGGACATGCCTGACCCAATGTCAAATATCGGCGGCGAGCGAGGGGGGGAAGGGGGGAAGTAAAAAGGGGCGGGCTTTCTAAGAAGTCTGGGAAGTCCCCCGGCCTTCTGAGAAGTTTTCTAAGCCTTCCCCGGAGACAGAAGCAACATCTCAGAAGGCGCAAGAGTTTCTGAGAAGTCCCGCCGACTTCTAAGAAGGCCTTCTCCTTCTCACTTCCTCCCCTCGCTCGCCGCCAAAGATCGGCTCAGGGGAAGCAGGTTTTCCGACGTTCTCGTCGCTTCTCGGACGTCTTCAAGCCTCGGCGTGCTCTCTTCCGACGCTTCGGCGAGAGGCGCCCAGGGGTGCCTGGGGCGCCCCCGGAACGGCAGCCAGAGATCCGAATTTTGACCCGAAGACCAGGCGACGAGGATCACCGCGGGGGAGGAGACTGTTTTTTGTAGGGTCGTGCGATAACCCGGGTTATCGGGCTTGCTCCCTCCCCCCCCCAGGATAACCTAACCTTGCCGGTTGTGCAGGTCCGTGGGAGGGGGGGCGCGGGCATGCTCACATGGCGAGGGTTAGGTTATCGGCCGGCCCCCTCCCCCCCCTTAAATAATCCGGGTTATTGCCGATTCCCCCCCAAAAAACGGTCTCCAGGCGAGACTCCTGATCGTGAAGAACCCCTAGCCCTGATAACGCAGTGAAGACGTGGCCTCACTGAGGTCCCCTGTCTTGCAGAAGGGATAAGAAATCTGCGCGGTTTGGGTCAATTCATCTGCAGGAAGAGCCCCCATCCCTCATGTCTTCGGCCCTCCTAATTTTGGTCACCTCCCAAAGGGTTAGGGGTCTTTTATTTCATTAATCACCTAATTGGCCATGGATCGCCGACAGAGGCCAGACAGCCCACTCTCCGCCCAGGCACACGCGGACTCGCTGCCGGGGGCCACTCGCCAGTCGCTGCTGCCCCCCCCCGACCCAGTCCCCCCCTGTCGAGGGCGATCTCGACGGGTCCGGTCCGATCCGATGTCGATGCGTCGACGATCCGATGCGTCCCGATGCCTGCATCGCGCCGATGTGCATCCTGGCGTGGCCCGTCCGATTCTCTGCACGCACGAAATCGGTACTGAAAGAATGGGTACAATGCCCAACAGCGGATCCTGTTCATTTTGAACAGGGCACGCTGTCCACGCCGCCGCGGCCTGTGTCCATTCGAGACAGGAGGCCGCCTGCCCAACAGCGGCCTCTGGTGGTTTGGGACAACATTTGCTGTTGGGCATTGTAC
>CAUYUJ010022367.1:115000-124658 GCA_963575745.1 Prorocentrum cordatum
AAGAGCTGGCACCGCTTCCCTGGCGGAAGGCCGGCCGAAGTCAGGCGAGGGGCTCTGCCAATCCGCGACACGCTGTGAGAGAGCTCCCCCCTCCTCCTCCTCCTCCTCCTCCTCCTCCTCCTCCTCCCTCCTCCTCCTCCCCCTCGTCCTCCTACTTCTCCTCCTCCTCCTCTCCTCCTCCTCCTCCTCCTCCTCCTCCTCCCTCCTCCTCCTCCTCCTCCTCCTCCTCCTCCTCCTCCTCCTCCTCGTCCTCCTCCTCCTCCTCCTCCTCCTCCTCCTCCTCCGCCCCGCGGTGGCGCGAAAGGTGCAGGCCTGTTTGGGTGCAGGTCACCACCCGCCAAACTTCCTCAACCCAACCCGAAGGCCCAACTTGTCTAGGTCTCCTAGATGAGGCCCGAGTATATGGGATCGGAGGATCGCGCCGCGTCGCCGATGCATCGGCGATGCGGCTCGATGCGGAGCCTGATGTTCTCCACGTTGGCGTCGCCGATGCATCGAAGATGTTGCCGAAGCATCGCCGATGCTTCGGCGATGTATCGCCGATGTATCGGCGATGCAGCGCGATCCTCCGACCCCATCTATTGCGACTCCATCTAGGAGGCCTCTAACTTGGCCCTCCATTCCCGGTGTGGGGGGGGGTGCGTCGGGGAACACTGAGAAAGCACACGTGTGGAACCCGTGCCCCCCCCCCACCCGAAGTTCGGAACCTCGTGTTGGGTTGGAGTGGTCTGAGAGGTAGGCAGTACGGTGGGGGCAGTCGTTCAGGAACGTGCTCAGGAGGCTTCATAGCGTGTACTGTTTCCTTATATCATGGGGGCGGCGGTGATATCCATGGCCACGCCCCAATCGGTGCTCTACTGGCTTCCAGACCGGCGGCCTGCACGCCTACCTGGCGGCCAACGAGCAGGCCGACGCCTTCGAGGCGCTCAGCAGCAGGACAGAGCCAAGCGCTGCGGCGGACTTGGCTGGGCCCGACCGAAGGACTGGCAGTCCTCAGCCCAGCCAGGGGCCCATGTGGAATCGTGGGTACCCAATTCAAGTTGACGAGGCTACGGGCGAGGGCGTGAGACCCCCTGAGGTTCGGAGCCCCAAGGCGGCGAGCAGCCGCCCGCCTTGCGGCCGCGCGGCCGCCGCGGCAGCCGCGAAGCCTGCGGCCCAGCCCCAGCCTGGACGACCGCAGGCCAAGCCCCTTCAGCTGGCCAAGCTGATCAGGCCTGCGGGAGCGAAGCGAGCCAGCTTCGTCACGCTGAACGGCTCGACCTGGTCAGCGACGCAGGTGGAGCTGGAGCGGATCCAGGACGATGGAGGAGGCGACGACGTCATCCTGGTGCAGGAGACGCGCTTCACCTCCAGCCAGAAGGTGACCGACGCCTGCAGCTGGGCCAGGCGCAACGGCTCCATCGCCGCCTTCGGCAGCGTCCACAGCACGGGGCAGGCGGCGCAGGCGGTCTCGGCGCGAGTCGGGGTGCTGGCTTCAACGACCAGGGGCGTGGCGGCGATCGACCACGACTGGCACCAGCACAGTGCCCGCATCCTGGCCCGACGGGTGGCCTTTGGCGATCTCGTGGTCACGGTGGTCAGCGCCTACCTCGTGCACTCGACCAGGATGGCAGGCCTCAACCTGGAGCTGCTGTCGGACCTCCAGGAGTTCCTGCTCAGCCTCCACGAGCCGTTCATAGTGGGGGCCGACTGGAATATGGGCCCCAGCGTCCTCGCCGCCTCTTGGTGGCCACGGGCTGTGGGCGGAGTGGTGGTAGCGCCCACGACCTTCACCTGCGGCGACCAGATCTACGACTTCTTCGTGGTCTCCACGGCGCTCGCTGGCCTCAGCCCGAAGGTGGAGGTCATCAAGCCCACAACCCTACACCCGCACGCGCCAGTGCGGCTCACTTTCAGCGAGCTGGGCAGCAACGCCATGATCTGGGTCCTCAAGACCCCCAGGTTCTTTGACGTGGGCTCGGAGGTCTCGGCTGAGCAGCGCGAGAAATCCCTGCAGGCGGCGACCCAGATCAGCTGGTCAGCCCCCCTCACCGACAGCGACGGCACGCCCGACACGGCGATCAAGGAGTTCTTCGAGGCCGCGGAGCTCCACCTGATCGACCAGTTCGGCATCTCCGAGGGTGAGAGGTACCAGGGCAGGGCCAAAGGACCCCGCACCGTCAGGAAGAAACAGGCGGACCTGCAGCGCACGGAGGCTGTCAGGAAGCTCAGCCCCCTCACCAAGTGCTGGCTCTGCCTCGGGAGGATCGCCAGGCAGCTAAGTGCGGCTGCTGCGGTCTGTTCACCCCCTGTGGGGCACGTGGGCTACATGAAGCACCTGGTGCAGGTGGCCAAGAGCTTGGGGCCCAAGTTCGAGCAGGCGGGCTGCGCCATGTTCGAAGGCACGAAGCTTGACTCGCTGATCGAAGTGATCCAGGAGCCCACTGAGCAAGGGCAGGCCTTCCTGCAGGTGACCGAGAGCACGACGGCGAGACACTGCAAAGAAGACGCCAAGGCGGCCAGGCAGCGCTGGAAGGACTTCGTGGACCAGGCCTTGGCTAAGGGGGCGAAAGGAGCCCACGCTGTCATAAAGGACCGCGACCAGGTGCTGGACTCGGTCATCGCGCACTGCCCCGACAGCCTGCCGCCCCCTGTTGTTGGCCAGCAAGCCCTGGGCCAGATCCTCATAGAGTGGAAGGCCCGATGGAAAGGAGCCGACGGGCAGCACAAGACCAGACCAGCCGACTGGATCTGCTCCATGGAGCTGCCCCCGATCACGGCGGACGACATCCTCGGGGCGGCGAAGTCGTTCCCGAAGCAGACCGCTCTGGGCTGGGATGCGTTCCACCCGCGGCTGGTCCTCTCCCTGGGCAGGCCCTTCGCCGAGAGGATGGCAGAGGTGCCCACGGCTTGGGAGCAGCAGCCGCAGCCCACAGCCCTCTTCACCACGGTGATAGTCTTCCTGGGGAAGCCAGACGGAGGCCGCCGCCCGATCGGCCTCATGAGCATGTGGATGCGCATCTGGAGCAGGGTGCGCCGCCGCTACTGCGCCAAGTGGGAGGCGGACCACCCGCTCCCCGAGGTCTGGGGCAAGGACGCGAACACCAGCTGTGACAGGGCGGCCTACCTCCACAACCTGGGGCTCGCGCTCGCCCGCCAGCTCGGCTTCGAGGCAGCCTCCGTCTACTTCGACATCAGCAAGTTCTACGAGCGGATCGACCACGACCTTCTGCGCCAGGCCGCGGAGGGCAGCGGCTTCAGCGTCGGCCTGCTCAGGGCCCTCTGCGTAGTCTACGCTGGGCCGCGCCGAGCCTCGGCGGACGCCGCCATCAGCGAGCCCATTGAGGTCAGCGGCACCATCATCGCGGGCTGCTCCTGCGCGACGACGCTGGCCAGGCTCATGCTGCACGGCCTCCTGCTCCAGGCCAGGGCGCTGCTGCCCGTCGGCAGGGTCGCCAACGTCATCGACGACATAGCAGGCCACGGCATCGGGTCGGCGGCGACGCTCAGCCGTGCGATCACGAACTTCGTCAGTGGCGTGGTCAAGATGCTGGCGGACAGGCGGCTGCCCATCAACTGGACGAAGACGAAGGTCTTGGCCTCCACGGTGGGCCTCCAGCGCCGCCTGCAGCAGGAACCCGACTGGCAGCTCGCGGCGGAGGCCTTCGTCTCGGGCCACCGCGACCTCGGCGTCGACGCCACGGCTGGCAGCCACAGGCGAGTTGCGACTCAGGTCGGCAGGGAGCTCGCGGCGCTGCGGCAGGCCAGCAGGCTCCACAAGATCTTCGGGCCTGGCCTTCGGCAGGCGAGGGTCTTGCGCGCGGGCCCCTCTGCCAAAGCCCTATGGGGCTCGGCCTGCAACGGCATCCCGCCTGGCCGCATGAGAGCCCTGAGGCTGGCAGCGGCCAAGGCGATGGGCAAGCTGGCTCCTGGGGCTGCGCTGGGCTTCCTGCTGCAGTGCTCACCGCGCGGCTGGCGCCAGGACCCGCTAGTGGTGGCCACGGGCTTGGCCGTCCTCGCCTACACCAACGTCCGCTGGGCAGGCCAGGCCTCCACGGCGGCGGTCCAGGCCTGCATCGCGGAGAGCGCCAGGATAGTGAGGCTCCAGCGCCCTTGGGCTGCCGTCAGGGACCCGATCTCGGCCTTGGTGCTCACGCTGCAGGTCATCGGCTGGGGACTCAGCGACGACGGCGACTTCCGGCAGGACGAGTTCGGCTGCTGCTACTCCGTCCTGCGGTACTCCCCCGCCTTCTTTGCGGAGAAGGCCAAAGAGGCGGCCAGGGAGGCGGCAGCTTTCCAGGAGTGCGACGCCAGGCCTCAGTCCCTGTGGCCGTGGCAGCTGCCGCCAAACTGGCGGGCCATCAACCAGCTCCTCGGCGCCGCGCCCACGGAGACGTGGTCCAGCCACCACTGCGGTTGCCTGCGCAGGCTGGCGACTCTGTCACTCTGGCCGCAGGCCAGGCTGGCCAAGCGCGGCAGCGACATCGACGACCGCTGCCTGCTCTGCGGCGAGGAGAGCGGGACCCTGGCCCACCGCCACCACAGGTGCCCTGCCTGGGAGGGCTGGCGCCGAGATCGCAGGCCCGCCGACTTGAAGAGAGCTGCCGAGTTGGTGAGCACGATGGGCCACCGCTACGAGGAGCTCTTCTGCCAGGGCCTCTTCGTTGACGCCCAGTACCTGGTGCAGAGGCCGCGCTGGGACCCTGGCTGGGAGCGCCGCTCGCGCGGCTGGGACGAGGGCGCGCTCGTGGTGCCCGCGGGCGCCCTCGTCTTCACGGACGGCTCCTGCGTCAACAACGACTTCCCGATGTTCAGGAGCGCGGGCTGGTCGGTGGTGGTGCTCACGCCCGACGGCGAGTGGATGGCGCAGGCGTGGGGGGCGGTGCCGCCTGCCCTTGTGCCCAGCCAGACGGCGAGGGCAGGCGAGGTCTACGCGGCGGCGGTTGCCCTCACGGACATCGTCGGCCACTACCACCTCATGATCGACTGCCTCGGCACGGTCGGGGCCTGCAAGGACGTGAAGAGGGCGGCGGGCCCGACGGCCCAGTTCGCCCACCTCTGGGCGAGGGTCGGCGACGCCGCCGAGGGGGTGCACGTGAAGCACATCCCCGCCCACCGTTCGCGGGCGGCCGTCGAGCGGGGCGAACTCACGGAGGTGGAGCTCTACGGCAACCGCCTCGCGGACCAGCTCGCGAAGGCGGGCGCGGCGCTGCGCGCCATCGCCGACGAGGAGGCCCTCCTGCTCCAGGGCTGCCTGGCCCGAGCCCGCGACGCGGCGCGCTACGCCGCCGAGTTCGAGGTCCAGGCCACGGAGCCGGGCTTGCGGGACTCCTGGCCCATCAGCTCGCTGGAGCTGGTCGACCTCGCCCCCTACATGGCGGCGGAGCTCGACGGCGAGGCCGACTATTTGTACACCGCCGTCGCGGAGCCCGCCCCTGGGACAGGTGGATTCAGCCCACCGAAGTCGCAGTCCCAGGGGCGCGGCGAGTTCGGGATGTTGCACGACGCGGAGGTGCGCGCGGCTGGCGATGGCGAGGTGCAGGCCTCGGCGGCTGTCGGCGGCCCCCGCCTCGCCACGGCGGCGGCCCTGGCAGCGGCGGCGGCAGCTGGCGCCTCCAGCTCGAGGCCTTCGCCCGCGAGGCGCCGCCCAGCCTCGGCCGAGACGCCCGCGGAGGTGCTGCGCCGAGTGGCCCAGCGCAGGGCGCAGGAGCAGCCGAGGCGCCGCGAGGCCTCGGCGCCCGCGCCCAGCCCGCGCCTGGCGGCGGCAGCGGCGGCGGGCGGCGGCCCAGCCCCTGCGGAGGCGGCAGAGGCGGCCCGTCCAGCGGGATGGAGGGTCAACGGCCACCTCCTAATGGAGTCGCGCGTCGAGGGCGACGACTCCGAGCCCTTCCTGGTCTGCGCGGCTTGCTGGATGTACTGCCGCCTCCCCAGGTACGCGCACCGCGGCCTGGGCAAGCCGTGCGGGGCCAGCGCGGCGGCTGGGCAGCCCAAGAGCAAGAAGGGCTCCAGGGCACAGGCGCGCTCGGACTTCGCACGTGGCATCCTCCCAGCGTCGAAGGATCCGATCGCGCCGCTGGCCTCGCCAAAGGAGAGCACGCGCCTGCGCTGGGCGGCGGCACTCCAGGCCAGGCAGGGCCAAGGCGCGGAGGAGCAGGCGCTTGAGGCGGCGCCCGTGCCAGCGCAGCGGCAGCCTGCAGCCGCCCCGCCCCCGCCCCCTGCGGCTGGCGCTGGGAGCCAGGGTGCAGCGCCGCCGAGCGCCGCGGCGCCCCGGCGCCTGGCCGCGGCGGCCCCGCGGGCGGAGGACGCCGAGCCGCGGCGGATCCGCCCAGGGCTCGTGGGCGTCCTCCGCGCCCACGGCTTCGCGGACGCCGCGGCGGCCCGCGAGCGCGGGAGAGCCGCGAGGGCAGCGGCCGCCCGCGCAGGCCGCGAGGCGGGGCTTGCCGAGGGCTGGTGAGGGCTCGGCTGGCGGCTGTAAGCGCTCTCGCGGCCCTCCGCCTGCCCTGCCGAATGCGTGCATGAAACCGCCGTGCTCGCGCGGCGCCTACACATATAAAACAATGCCCTCACAGTATAGCTTGATTGACCCCTGTCCCCATCACCATCCCCAGGCCGTCCCCCACCATCTTAGCACCCCAGGTGGAGAGCTTCAGAGGACGAGAGGGTACCCGTGCCACGACCCTTCCCTCGTGTCCCCATGTTTGGGCCTCCCGGGAGCCGCTGGATTCGCCCCGAAGTTCTAGTCAGAGCGCACCCCAGAAAAAGCCCAGAGTGAAGCGGGTATCGGTACCTAGATATTTGTGTCCATCCCCATAGAGCTGGGTCACCCGCGGAGGCGCGAAGAGACGGGCGGGAGCCTTGCGATCGCGTGTCGCGCCGCCGGTTCTGGCCCACCACGCTTCGGCGCGGCACGCTATCCACGTCCTGGCCCCCACGCGTCGGTGTCCCGAGCCTTTCCGGGCCTCCCGCCCCGCAGGGCGGAGCGACGCGCTGTCCGCTCGCACTGTCGCTGGGGCCACCCCCGCGACACGCTACGCAAACGTTCCCGACCGTACGTGGGTCGCCCCTTGGCAACACCCGAACGCTCCTGTGAAAACGCCATGACGTCAGAACTCTTGGGCGAGGGAGGGGACTCGGCCACGCGCAGAGGGGGGTAAGGGGGCGGAGGGCTCCTCAGAGGGAGACTGCTTCCCATTGAACACGAGCCTCACCTGCAGATTGGGCCAGCGCCTTCCAAGAAGCAGCCTGGAGTGAGGTGGCCCTGGACAGCGCCAGTGGCACGGTCCCCGTGTGTTGCTCCGCGACGGGGTGCAGCTCTGGCTGGCCGCCCTGGCTGCTCCACGGCGGCGCACCTGCCATGGAGGGGGAGGAGGAGGAGGAGGAGGAGGAGGAGGAGGAGGAGGAGAAGGAGGAGGAGGAAGAGGTGGAGGAGGAGGAGGAGGAGGAGGAGAGAAGGAGGCGGGATGTTGATGATGAGGAGGAGGAGGAGGAGGAGGAAGAGAAGGAGGAGGGGGGGGAGGAAGAGGAGGAGGAGGAGGAGGATCCCCTCCTCCTGCCCCCGGTGAACTTGCGCTTTCTCCCGTGCCCGGGCCGCCTGAACGCGCGAGCGGGCTGCCTCCTGCCGCGCTGCGGCGTAGAAGCGCGTGGCCACACGAAGGCGTTCTCCCTGGGCTCCAGGTCCAGGAGGTTGGCGGCGCGCAGAGGGGGGGGGAGGGGGGAAGGCTTCTTAGAAGCACTCCTGCTTCTTAGAAGGTGCGGGCCTTCTCTGTAGTTGGAAGGCCGGCGCCTTCTAAGAAGCAGCCTCCTTCTAAGAAGCCTTCCCCCCTCCCCCTACCCCTTTCTGCTCGCCGCCAAGGAGGGGGAACGACACGCAGGCACCAATTATCGTCAACGCCAAGGGAAATGTAGGAACTATGGGAAGTAGAGCAGAGGAGGACGGAAATCCGGAAAGTATGCAAAACAAAGGAAATCCTAGGACTCGTGTCTACTTTTGTGTCTTCGGGCCCCTTCAGAGGTTGCCAGGGCGTGGGCGTGCAGGGTGCCTGACGGAGCCTGAGACTGGTCAGGATGCCTCTCGGGGCCTGCCAGATGCACGGTGAGCTTGGGATGTGCTTCTAGTGAGCCTCTTCAGAACGATATGGGGGCATATGCGCCGCATCGCATGTTGCGTCCCGCTGTGTGGTCGCACTGCAGAGCAGAAGGGGCACCTCATAGCATTCATACCGCGATACGACCCCTGCGCAGTGACCAGCACATGTTTCGTGACTAGCTGTCAATGATGCTCACCCGTAGCACCCTTTTCTGGAGAGGCTTGTGGACGCATGCAGTGAACAGCTTGCGCTTTGATCACTGCAGCGCGTCGTCCATTTCTTCCTTAAACTATTGAAGCATCGAAAGTTTCGCGGCGTACGGTTTACCCCCCTTCGACGATAAGCATACACGTGTCTAGCACTACGCGTGACAGTGAACAATAAACATAGACAAGTGGAATGTTGGAAACAATCCGGTATGGAAACACTGCCCAATGCACGTGCTAGGCTTGTTTCCTTTCATCGCCATCTGGGCTGTGCTCGTCCACGCTTGGCAAAATTAGGTCCTGCCGCCATCATGCAAAGGCGGGGCGCGTGGTGTGTGGGGGGGCCTACGAACCAAACATGTTGCGGAAGTTTCGAGCCGCGTCTGCTCTGGTGTAGGGGGAGGTTGGCGGAGGAGGGGAAGCAGGGAGCAACATGAGGGGGGGCTTGAGAAGGAGGGAGGAGGGAGGACAGGGTGAGACGCCAGGAGCGAGCAACGATGCGCAAAGAGCTAGGAGGGAAGAGGGGCATAGACTGAGCGAGGACGGAAGGCCTGAGGGGAGAATGCAGGGAGGAGGAGCGAGGGAAACCAGTGATCAGATCCGCTGTTGCGCGCTCAGGTTGTGAAGGGCGACCTTGCACCAGCCGAGGACACAGAGGCCTTGCCGAGCTCATCTCCTCTTCATCCACTCTTTCCTCCTGTTCCTCCTCCTCCTTCTCTTTCTCCTTCTCCTCGTCTTAATGCTTGTCCTCGCCAACCTCCTACCCAACGGCGCTTCCTCCTCAGCGTCCTCGAAGTCATCCTCCTCGTTCTACTCCGTTGCCCTGCGTGTCCTCTTTGCGTCGTCGTCCTCCTGCTGTTCTTCCGAGCCTGTTCCGGTTCAAGCCAGGCTTCCTGGGGTGAGCTGAGCGCCCTCCCTCTGGTCTGGATGGTTCCAACTGGGGGCGTGTGATCAAGAGAGGAGAAGTCAAACTGCGTCTATGGAACAGCCCCTGGGCGTTTTCGACAGGGCTTCGTTCGTCGGGGTGCTCATCATGAGGATCGTGTTCCTGCCCTCCCGTGTGAGGGAGGGCAGACGAGGAGGAGGAGGAGGAGGGGGAGGAGGAGGAGGAGGTGGAGGAGGAGGAGGGGGAGGAGGGGGAGGAGGAGGAGTAGGAGGAGTGAGGTGGTGAGGAATGGGGGAGGAGTAGGAGGGTGGAGGAGGAGGAGGAGGAGGGGGAGGAGGAGAAGGAGGAGGAGGAGGAGGAGGATGGTGCTTCTGCCCTCCCGTGTGCGGGGGGCAGCGGTACGGGTGTCCCTGGAGCGAGGGCCCCATGGTGTACGGCGGTGTGCGCCTCGCCGGCGCGGCGGCGACGTGTGCGCCGCAGGGGCCATCGTCAGGCAGGCA